>OZ020195.1:6525110-6827610 GCA_963971165.1 Philopedon plagiatum
CGGCCTTTGGAATTAATCCCAAGAAGTTTAAAAATAAGCTTAAATATGGAAACAAAAATAAAAAGTAAATAGCAAAGTATTTTTATTTTTCTACGGATATACAAATAGGAACGAAAATGTTAAAAATTTAGATATTTCAAAAATGCGTACCTATAAGGATTCATACACAACTTGGCGTTTTTAAAAAAATTATTGCATAAAAAATGTTACGTTGTAGGTGTGTTATTTTTAAATTTTACATCACCGTTGCTCGATATTTTGCCCGCCTCGCGTGCTGCGCTCAGTGAGGGCAGGAAATTTGGGGAGCTCTAGATAAACATGTTTACAATATTTTATGTGCAGGTCTCGAAATTTTTGCGTTTTGAAAATCACACTAAAAAGTCCACAATATAAATTTCAATTCTGTAATATTAGATAATACAAGGCAATGTTAGAAGAAAAACAAAAAAAAATACCTATAACTCGATTTGAAATTGGTTGATAGTAATAAATCATTAAAATCCGTCAAACACGTACACAGAGTGGTCCACCTAAATTGCCAAGTTTTAAATAGTATATACATTGAAAGTCTAGACCCTTTTGCATTTATTAAACTTTCCATTCCTATAGATCTGATAAGGGCGTCGAATACAAAGCTTAACCCGAGGCTCGAACAATAAGCGGTAGTATTCTACCTGTGATGTTTTGCACTCATGCACGTGCTTTCGGGTGGGTTTAAGTTTATATTAAACACAATAATTATATAATTTAGTGAACATTCGGATGTGTGGCATAATTTGTTACCCTTGTATTTGAATAAATATAATACTAATAACAATAAAGCAACTAATAAACAAGTAAATTTGGAAAAATGTTTCTATTTGAAATTCTATAAAATTTATAGTAAGTCATTACAGTTCTTCGCTTTAAATTAATCATCATCAGAAAATGAAATATCTGAGGGACTGTCTTCTTCCCCTAAATTGATAATAAGTGGTTCGACCGTTTTCTCCAGTAAACTATCCAATTGCCACATTTTTTCCTCCTCCTTTAGTACATGCTCTATACATCTTTGCCACTTCCCCGCGTTGACTTCTTGAAGCGCTTCTTCAAAGAGTTTTTGAACATCACTCATTTTATAAGTGGTATTTTTTCTAGCCACATAACCTTTCACATGAGCCCATACCAGTTCGATCGGATTTAATTCGCAATGGTAGGGGGGGAGCCGAAGCACTATTATATTTTGTTTTTTGGCCATTTCGTCAACAACATATTTTTGAAACCGATGTTTATGGGTGTTTACAATTGATAGCAACTCCTTTTTAACCATATTGTCCTCAAATTGTATTTGTTTCTCCACAAGCCACTCGATAATTTTTGCTTTTCGCCAAGCAGTTGTAGGCATCTTCTCCAATCTTCTGGAGTGATACGGAGCGTTATCTAACACAATGACGGAGCCAGGTGGAATCAGCTCTATCATTTGTTCGAAATACTCCTCAAAAACATCAGCATTCATATCCTCGTGGTAATCGCCTGTACGAACTGATTGGAATGATAATAGTCCACCTTCTAAAAATCCATTGGAGCTACCGATGTGAGTTATAATTAATCGTTTTCCTTTTCCAGAGGGCGGATTTATTCCTGTTGATAGACCGTCTAAAAATGCTTGCCGGTGAGAAGTCACATTTTTGTCTGTCCATATTTTTCCAACTGTGTAGCCTTCGTTCAGCCATGTTTCGTCCAAATAGAAAATTGTTTTGTTTTCATTGCGAAATTTTCTTATTTTTCTCAAATAATTACGTCTCCAACATACTATTTCATCTTTTTCGAGCAAATGAGACTTCCGACTATGTTTTTCCCATCTAAAATTCATTTCTCTTAGAACTTTCCATAGTTTATCTCTCTTGATTGCAGGAAAGTCTTCTTTTACTGCCCCTAAAACTCTATCCAAAGTAGGGATCTCCTTATTGAAATAGAATGAATGCACCTTTCGTCTTATGATGGCCTTTTCGTCCTCATCGATCGGTATTGTTCGCCTTCCTGGAGATGGTTTTGGTGGCGTCACGGTTCCTGTCTTTTCTTCCCGCATCAGCCTGTAGATGGTTGCTTTTCCAATACCTGTCATCTTTGAACAAAGTTCCACTGCAGAATCGATACTTATTGCACTTTTTTGATATCTAAGTGCATTAAATACATTAAGCACAATAATCTTTTCACTAATGCTTAGCGCTGATTTCGCAGCTCGCTTAACTGGAATAAATCCTGAAAGACTCTCCATTTTCAAAAATTACCCAAATGTGTGTCCTAGAATACTCGCATTAGGTTTGTTCGCTCTTAAAATGACTCACAGTTTTATACCAATAAGTAGAGGTACCTAATTTTTCGTAACTACCTGAAAAGTAACATTGTGTATTAATTGTTCCCGGAATTCTCGGCATAATTATTTTTACCTGTTATGACAATAATGATTACTAAATTATTCGGATAAGTAAATAGGGTTCAAACCGGCACGTCAGGTAGGTGCGCCTATGGAATCGGCTGCTAAAAATGATTTATTACTATCAACCAATTTCAAATCGAGTATACGTACAGAAAACGTTTGTTGTATTTACGAAAGTTAAAAAGAAATAAGGTGTTGCATTATTATGCAACACCTTTTTTCTTTTAGCAAGAATTCATAATTTGAACTTTTAGAAAAAGTACTTATACATACGTACATACATATGTAGTATGTAAACAAATATAACGTTTTGAAAACGTTAGGAAATAATTTGTTTTGTAACATTATAGGTATGTTATCATTAATATAATGCAGTGTTAGATAAGATAATAATATACATACATACTACATACATATATGATCCATACGTTAAGAAACGTTTGTCGTATATTGGGATAATTTAAAAAAAAATAACAGCAAGCATTCAATATTTAGCAAAATTGCATAATATTATGAAAAATTAGTTAGCAATTACATTGTATTACTGTTAGAAATCATTGTTAATGCTAAATATATGGGATGTTCAGAAAGTAAGAACGATTCCTAACTTAATTTAAGCTTAAAAGTTTACACAGACAGACCTAAACGGTTGGGTACAGAGTTTTTAAGATACAGAGTGATAGTTTTCGGATCACGTACCCCCTGACCGGTATAAACTATTTTTTTTTTTTTTTTTTTTTTGGAATGCCACTGAGGTATAAGTCCACGCAAGATATCTGCAACCGGCAAAAGAATTTAAAGAATGCAAGGGAAGGCTCAATTTTATTGTTTTTGCGGATTTTTGTTTAAAAAGTGGTTATGTTTGGCTATTATCGCAAATGTACAGGGTGTCCGAAAAGTCTTAGTATGGGCAAATATCTTTGCTATTAGTACAGATAGACACAACATTTTAGGTGTATCTTATTGGTTAATAAATCTAATTTCTTATGTAATTTAACTTTTTCAACCCCCTTAAGGGGCAACGCTAGGGAGTCCAGGTCAAAAATTTTAAACGCAACCCGATGCCGTGTGGTCACTCATTTTAAATGTTTTCAAAAAAAACTTTACTGCAAACCCGAGGTCCGTATCTTAATACGTTTTTAAATGGCAAGCATTTAAAAATTAAAAATCGTGAAAAAAAATTTAAATACCTTTATTTTTATTATTACTTTAAAAGTTGTTCAAAATGACCACCATAAACTTCTTGGCAGTAATAAAACCTATTTTGAAACTCACTTCTCACATTTTCGAGAATGGCAGGTGTTACTTCTTGGCAGAGATCCAAAACCGACTTTATTACTGCCAAGAAGTTTATGGTGGTCATTTTGAACAACTTTTAAAGTAGTAGGAGAAATAAAGGTAAACTTTTTATTTTTTTTCACTATTTTTATAGGCTTGCCATTTAAAAATGAATTAAGATACGTACCTCGGGTTTGCAGTGAGATGAATCTTTTTTGAAGGCACGGTATAAGGTTGCATTTAAAATTTTTGATCTCAAGTCCCAAGCGTCACCCCTGAAGGGGGTTGAAAAAGTTAAATTACATAAAAAGTAGATTTATTAACCAATAACAAGATACACCTAAAATTTGGTGTCTCTATCTTTACTAATAGCAAAGATATTTGTCCATATTGACTTTTCGGACACCCTGTATATTAAAAAAAATATTAACAAAGTATTCTTCACACTGATAGAATAAAATCTGTTCTTTTAACGAGCACAAAGAAACATTTTAGTGAGAAATTATTTAATTTTAATTTCTCAGTAATGTTTCTTTCTGATGCGACACTATCACAAGAACAGATTTAGTTCTATCAGTGTAAACAGTACATGTTGATATATTTTTTAATATATGACATAGATATACATATTCTACGGTAATAGCCAAACAAAACCCCTTTTAAAAATAGAGTACCTACACATACAAAAATTTGGGCCAATTTTCTCAAAAACCTTTTAAAATAAACTTATGCATACTAGAAAAAATAAAAACTTTGATCTTTAAAACGCAACGGTTTAGGATATGCGCTTATATTAACTTTTTTAGGTATTAATTACTGATTCGCCCCTTAAAATGTTTTACCTTACTTTCTGAACACCCTGTATATAGTTCCTGTCTTTTAAAATAAAGTTTTTGGTTTTTTACATCAGTTTTTTCTTAGCTTTTTTCTCTAGTAAAGTCCCGATGCCCAATATGAACTTGTCCTTTTTTTTCCCACCTCCCTTAAAATTATTCCCTTTTATAAATTATACCTAAACTATACCGGCGTTTTACCTACAAGAATTAGTAATTATTACATTTTTTCCTGGTTCGCCGCTTCATAAATAATAACAGTTAGTCATAACAGGTATAGATAAACACAAAAATTTTCTGTGAAGTAATTAAACTTTTCAACTTGGGGTGGATAGTATTTTAAAATAGATAATTCGAATTTGAATCATTTTTGTCTATCTATTTTTAAGATTTGCAAAACAAAATAGCCTCTATAATTATAGAAAGGAATAAAAAAAGATTTATTGTTTTTTGATATATTTATTTACAATCAAGAAGAATAAAATTAGTCATACAATCGCTAAGTATAAATTTCCTTGTTAAACTAACAATCTACATTTAACAAATTAAGAACTAATACAACTTCTATATTGATATTCCAATTAAGAAAATAAGTATTTTAATAGTCTCAATAAATTTATAAAATCATGGTGAATTGGAAATATCCATGTTATCAGACTTTTCTCCAGAGTCCTTTTCAGCATCATCCAAATTTTCATGCCTATTGTTTTCTGCTGGTGGCTTTAGTGGTTCATCCCGACTCTTAGAAATCCTTGACCTGGACCTTGATTTTGATCTTGATTTACCTCTGGATTTTGCCCTACTATCAGCTTTTCTACCTCTAGATCTAGACCTTGACCTGGAACGTCTTCTATCTTTCTTAGTATCCTTTTTTTTGATGTCACGATCTCTATCTCTAGTCCTGGATCTGCTCCGTCTTCTTGAAGGGCGCGGAGATGGCGATCTTTTGCGGCTTGTTTTAGATCTCGATCTTCTGCGATCTCTTCGTTTATCTCTAGATCTGGACCTCTTTCTGCTTCTGCTTCTAGATTTTGATTTGGATCGTTTTCTTTCAATATCAACACTTTCACTTTTTCGGTCCTTAGAATCAGTCGGCTTTTCTTTAGCCTTGGAATCGGCCCTACTCTTGCGATCTTTGGACCTTTCTCTCTCTTTAGATCTCTTACGATCTTTAGACTTGTCTCTTGATTTTCTGTCCTTTGATATTGCTCTAGGCTTTTTATCTCTAGATCTAGAGCGCCTTCTAGACCGAGAGCGACTTTTCCTGGGTCTTGAAGCTCTAGAACCAGACCTACGCCTGGGTCTAGAAATAGAACGCCTTCTAGATCTGGATTTAGATCTTCGGCGACGCTCCCTGGATCTTGATCTTCTCCTGGACGAGGAACGTCTTCTTCGAGACCTGGAACGGCGTCGGGACCTTGACCTAGTTCTGCGGCGTCTTCTCTCTCTAGATTTTGATCTTGACCTAGATCTTCTGGAACTTTTTTTATCCTTTGTCAGCATACCTATTACTGGTTCAATAGATGCATTAATCATATTCTGGGCTTCTTTAAACCTGGTCATTGCTTCTTCAATTTCTCTTTGTGCTGCTTCATTACTCTTTGCTTGGGGCTTATTAATTGGTTGAGTAGCATGCTGTATTACCAATACTACCCCTTTAAATTCTGTGCCGTTCATCCTTAAAGCATTTATGATACTAGATTGTTCTGTAAATTCAATAAGTAGATGAGAAGCACCATCGGATCTTCGGGTACAGGCACGTAAATACTTTACTTCACCTGCAGAACTAAAATGTTGTATCCATTCATCGTTGCTTATAGAACTATCAACATTCTGGAGAAGTATAGTTCTTCTTGTTTCTTCGACTTTAATACTGTCATAAGTAGCGGGAAGTGGTGGGTAATTAGGTAAACCATTGATTTCAAGTGTCGAATCTATAGTTAGAATAACTTGTGCACTTCCAGACCCATGAACTGAATTTACTACATGTGGTGGTAATTTGGGCTCATTAACATTAAAACCTGGTACGATTGTCCCATTTCGAGTCATTTCTAGAGCATAATATTCATCGGGAATTTCTCCATTTTGCACAGGAATAACTATTAGGGCTCGATCTATGAATACAGTGTTGGTCATATGCTGTGCTACACCAACTGTACTTTGCTCTGTGAACTTAATATAGCAAATACGGGACGTTACAGGAATTGACACATCCCTAACTGTAGGGTAAAGGCGAATATCCTCAATCTTACCCAGATAGCCAAAAAGGACATGCATCTGGTCCTTTGTTGCCTGCGGAGCAATATTGGTAACTTGTACCACTTTTGTCGATCCCACTGCCATTTTTCACACTATTTCCGAGGTCGTTAGAAACACTAAACACTAGGTCTGTCCCATAACTTTTTAATCACTACAAGAACTACACTATCGCAAGATCTTTACACAGTTGTATCGCAAGTTTTACTGGCCGTTTATGCGTTTAAACGCTTGGATCTGGTTTTATATTAAAATAATCTTTTATCGCCACCAACTAGCGTCAATCTAAAACAGGCAGCCATGGCAGCCATATAAAAGCATAAGCCGCTTGCTTAACCTTAAAATGTCAAATTTCGTTTAAAATCGATTGTGGATGAAGCCGACGTCCCATGTGCGGAATTAAAGATGGAGGCGGAACGGAAAAGGCGATTCTATTGGTCGCTGGGCGGTCACCTGACAATTTTTCCACCACTTTTGACTTTCTCCCCCCAGCGAACAGTATTTCCAATACGCAGCAAATTGGCATGCGTACAACACCCAATCAAACCCTCTTATTTTCTTTACGTACAACAGCCGACTCTTGTGCCCTAGGCCTAAGAGACAGCGCCATAGATCATTGTTGCCAATGTATGAAATAAAGAACCCTAGCACAGAGAGGCAATCTAAATTTCTAGATTGGTATTCTTGATTTGTAACTTTGCCAAGTGTGAAATGGATACGCGAAAGTTGGTTGAAAATTTGTGTTTAGAAGCAAACGAGATATGTTCTAAAGTGGTTAATTTAAAGAAGAAACATAAAAGAGTGAGACCTCGTGTTTGATATCAAGAAAAAATTAGTTAATCTTGGAATCTAGAAACTTCTAAATAATTTAATCTATCCTCAGCTGTTCACATTTTGGTGACATTAGCGCACACGTTTTACACGTGAACTTTTAATTTTGTGCTGCAAATTTTATATTATTTTTTATATTTTAATTAAGGTCCGACAAAATGCAATCGTGGGGTAAGTCTAGCTTTTGGTTCCATGTGACTGAAAATTCATAACACGTTTTTCAGATGATGATAATTTTGTGCCACCACCGGTGGCCAAGTCCAATAAATGGGTGGGTGAAGATGAAGAGGAGGATGTTAAAGTAAGTGTCACTTTTATTTTTACCACATTGTTAATTTTTGTATGTATGCTTTCAAAAGTCATGTGTATTTGGATCGGTTCACTTTAGTGAAAACCACTATAGGATTTAAAAAAAAACCATTATGTGGTAAGATATGTCTACCACCATATCTACCATCACCATATGTGAATTATGTGATTACAAAACAGTGAATTAGAATGATTTTAATATATTTTTACTTAACATTTATTGTTGCCCGTACTACCAAGTCTGGCAGTGTTGGGTTTAAAAGGAAATATTACAGTGAAACAAGTAGATTTACACACTAGTTTTGTCACCAAATTGATAATATATGGTTTTTCGTAAGTAGATAAGCTAAGGGATTTCAAGGATTGGAATTGCTTGTTTTTTAGGGTTTTCAATAAAATAAGATTATGCAAAACTTTACTACTATTTTAAAGACTGGATCTGGGTTAATAGCACTGCTCTCTAAAAAGAAGTAGGTTACCTACTTCCCATAGGTCCCATTGTTAATAAAATGGCACTTATCATATGCACAGGGTGGCTATCTGGGAGATTAGAGTTTAGATGCTGGCACGTTTTGCAGCTTTGTTGCTTGAAATATGTCACCAACAAACTATATGACCGAGTTGACTATCTCCTTGGTGCGTTCACATTTGTGCACAGCTTTTCACCCCAAATTTTTGTCTGTTTACATTAAGTAATTGGATTGCAAAATAGCTTTAAAAGAATAACCTTAAGTGTAGGTTACTGCCCATCAGCTTTCACGAAGTAAGCAGCTGCTGGCAACAAAAATTCTAATATCCAACATTTTTTGATTTTTCCGACATTTTCTGATTTTTCATAATTTTTTTTTTTTCAAAATCAAATGGTAATAAGAATGTAGCAATGGATGGGTTGGGCAGGTATAAAACGTAATTATCATATACTTAAGAGGCTTAAACCTAAATTATATGTCATTTAGCCTTAGTAGGTACTGTAGGTAGTTTCTTTTAAAAGTAATTTTCCAAATTTCTTAAGATTTGAAATAATGTAAATTGCTTTTCAAGGGTTGATCAGGTAGGTACATGATTTTATTATACTCCGCTTAAGAGGCATGATTCAGCTTTATATAAGCCAACAAACCTGAGCAGGTAATTTAGTACCTACAGTACATTTTGAATTGGATGACACTAATGATTTTTCAAGGCATATCTTATTTAAGTTTTTATTTTTATTGCTTCAGTTAAAATACCATTAACAACAATAAGGTATTTGGTATTGTAATACTTTCTTTGATTTAGGGTGACTTTGATTAGACCCCTCACATCTAATCCATGGCTGAATAACTTTAAAAAATAGATCAAAGAATGCAATGATATCCATTTTTTTTGGCATTATAAACAATATCCAGAATATAAATAAATGATCACTAGTTATTTAGCTCATGCTAGACTACTTGCTAGGGTGCCACGGAAAATTATTTGTAAAATCGTATTGTATCTCTAAAAAGTTTTTAACGGGATTCTGGCCCGGGTCTGTTTGCCTATATTAATATTGGAATAGGCCCCTTAATTTGGAGATCTACAAATTACAGGTTTACTTTCTTTAAACAAGTAATAATAGGTCACCTTGCTACTAGTAGGCTAATTATTAAATTTATTAAAAGTCAGGGTCACTTAAAGACGAGCGATTTTTTATTGATATTAAAAAATGTCGATTTAAGTTTTTATAATTTTTTGGTTACTTTAATTTTTAGCTACTTTGATAACAGATTTCTGTTATTTTTTTAAGTAGAGGTTTGTGTTGGTAATTGTTAAGAGCACCCAAGTTTTTATTTCTTCTATTGTAAATTACAGATTTTTTTGTGCCGTTTTTATACAGAGTGGTCCAAAAGTAATGGGACACGGAGCAACAGTGGATTCCTGGTATCAAAATCTTGTTAAGTCCTAAAGTTGATATTATTTATCAGGGTGTTGAAGGGAGAATATTAATTTTGATTTTCTTTAATGCCTTAAAATTTTTTTGACATATTACTGTAAAAATTGGTATAGGGAGGTTTTTAATGGCGAGACGAGATAATCCGGCTTCAGTTTTACCGAAGCGGATAAAGGGCGCTGCGTACGACACACCCAACCCAACCCAACCCAACCTGAACATATACCGGTAAACTTACACAAAAAATCAGAACACATTTAAATGAACTAGATTTGCAGATTGCTGTCAAAACGAATAACAAATTAAAGTTTTTTATCTCTGTTATTTTGCAATTTTTATACAGGCGATTTATGGTCAAGTTATTTATTTTTATGAGTTCTACCTCCTGATAATAAATGCCTCAACTTTGAGAACACACCGTATAAATATGTGAATGTAGTTGCATTTTTTATAGTTTTGTCGCACTAGTGCGGTAAAGCGATTCATTGCGATGCTCAATGGATATCAAAATTTTATTAAAACGACATTTTTGAGTTTTAAAAGATCAATTTGAATCGCGATGTGTCGAAAATTAATATTCGACACAATATCAATAAGAAGTGTCGGCTAATTCATTTTTAAGAAAGAGTACATTAATAATGTCTTTTATAGGAAAGCTGGGAGGATGAAGACGAAGAGAAAAAGGAAGAAGAGGAAAATAAAGCGGTAGAAGTTAAAAAAGCCAAGAAAAAGAGTCTAGCAGAAAAATTAGCAGAAAAAGAGGTAAAAATCTTACCCTTTTCAGAATTAAAATACATGCTTTTATTTGATTCATCCTTGGTATAGATAAAACCTTTTCAATGTGTTGAGCTACTTTTATAATTTTCGAATAGAGACTGAGCTACCTAAACCTGTTTAATCAAATAACGCACAAGTATTTTCAATATGTTTTTATTTTACTATACATTACAATCGTAAAGACTGACCTACTGCATGCATGGCAAAAGATCGAGCGATGCGGTATACAACCTGTGTAATAAATATATCTGTATATTGTAGGCTAAAAAAAGAGAAGAACTAGAACGGCGACTTAAAGAACAGCAAGAAGAAGACGAAGTTTCACCCGAGGAAAAACTTAGAATGCAAAAAGAATCCGACTTAAAGTTAGCCTTAGAAACCACGTTTGGTGTAAAAGAAGAAAACGAAATTGGCGGCCTCAAATTGCCTTCTACTTCAGAGGAATTTGAAGAGTTTACAGAATCACTGTCCAAAACAATAGCACCTTTATCTAGGCACGGCAACCATTATGTTAATTTCATAGAAGAGTTAACGAGGAATCTGTGTGCTAGTAGTAAGTATAACTATTTTGATCAGTGTGTCTGAAAAATGTTCGCTGCAGATAGGAAACTTTTTTACTATTATTTTTGTGTAAAAAAGTCACTCTATAAAAAATTCTGCTTCCTTAATATACAGGGAGTCCGAAAAGTCTTATTGAAAAATTTATTAGAGTTTTATTATGAAAATCAAACTAGTTGACGAATTTTTACTTTTTTTTAGTGAACTCTGCGGATATAAAAAAGATAAGAAACTCCCTAGATAACCTCCATTTGGAGAAACAAAAAATAGAGAAAGGAGACAAAGCGAAAAAGAGCAAAGGAAAAGGAAAGGCGAAATTAAAAGTGGAAGGCGACAACGCGGTAAGTGTCTACAGATAAACCATAAACTAAACCTACAGATAAAACTTAATTTTTATGTTTTATTCATGATAGAAGGTACAATTTCATGATAAATAAACTCTGTATCAGCTTAGAATTTAATGGCGGCCGTCGACATGTGCCATTTCTAGTAACATTCTGTTTAAACAACTTAAACTTCGGTACAGGGCCGGTCTTCACATTTTTTATCAAAATCTATGACTGTTTAAATAGCGGAACAGAATCTTGCGGATATTAATTTACTGACAGCGTATATGTAGAAATATGAAAAAGCAATAATTGTACTAGAACTATGATTTTAAATGAACATTGCAGCGTTCTGGGGTTAAATTAATAAATTTAACAACCCAAAAGCCCTACAAGTGCGCGGCAGGAGCATTTATCCGTAGGTCTTTAATTTTCCGTTTTCTTTCTCCTTGCTTAGATTTTCCAAGGCAATTTGGCGCCAGTGAGTTTTAATAAAGGATGTTTTGCTGACTAGTAAACTCGGAAACTAAGCTGAGGAAAAATGTGTTATTTATTTTTATTTATATTTATATATATATATATATATATATATATATATATATATATATATATATATATATATATATATATATATATATATATATATATATATATATATATATATATATATATATATATAAATCACACGAATAGACAGACGGGTTGAAGACTGTCAGAAAGAGATGCAGATGGGTGCAAAGGCGTATGAAAAGGGTGTCAAATATGGAAAAACATGCTAAAACGCATCAATCCTAAAACAAAAACGGGGACAGTTTCCGAGATAGCATATCACCTGATCAATATCACTTGTCTTTTTGTCATTTTTCAAAAAACGACATCTCTGATGATTGCTAGAATATTTTCGAAACTAATTAGTTTCGAATGATTAACCCAATGGTAATTTTTTTTCAGCAATTGTCCGCCTACACCGAATATGGAGGTTTGGACGACTACGACGACTTTATTTAGCAGCAATACTTTGTTAATATTCGCCTTTTTGTTATATTTTATTAAAAAGCGTTTTAATTTGATTACATTTTGTTTAAGTATTGTTTAAATAACGGAACCATTTAGTATATTTTTATATAAAAATAATTATTTTACAACGTAAAGAAGAAGCAAATCTTACTGTAGGACCCGGTGTCCTAATAATTTTAATATATTGTATTTAAAGAGGTTGGATTTTTTTCTTTATACTTTTTTTATCTAAGACATCCCAGCCTAAGTACTAACGTACCGTGGGCGTCTGAAGAGAAGGGAAATGCAGTATATTGACACGGGATTTAAAGGATTGGAGGTTGGGACGGGAAGGGAAAACATCTGCAGCCAATTTGTTTCATAATCTGGAGACCCTAGGTATGAATGAGCGAGAGAAGTGGTCTGTTCTAGGCTTTTGTAGCTGGGCAGTAAAGGGATGCATACGTAACGCGCCTCTTGTTCTGTTGGAAACAGTCAAGGGGGGAATAATACCGGCTAGTTCTTCAGAGACAAATCCGTGGAAGTACCGGTAGAAAAGGCATAAATCCCCAACAGCGCGGCGATGAGCGAGAGAAGGGAGTTTTCTTGTGAGGACTCGGTCATTGTCGAATGGCTCTCTTTTAGATAGAATCAAGAATCAAGTGCCGAAGGTGATGCCGCTCCCAAGATGTGGGAGCAGTACTCTAGGTTGGGTCTTATTTGGGAACCATAGAGAGGGTATAAGTTGGAAGGGGAGAAGTATTTTCTGGCTGGATAGGATATAAATAAATGTACACTGGTTGCTATGTTCCTGTCCAGGCATCTTTCAAAAAACGACATCTCTGATGGTTGTTGGATTATTTTCGAAGCTAATGGTATTTTTTTGTTTTAGCAATTATCCGCCTACACCGAATATGGCGATATGGACGACTACGATGACTTTATGTAGCAGCAATACTTTGTTAATATACTCCTTTTTGTTATATTTTATTAAAAAGCGTTTTAATTTAATTACATTTTGTTTAATAACAGAACTATTTAAAAACAGTGTATTTTTATATAAAAATAATTATTCTATAACTGTAAAGAAGCAAATCTTACTATAGGACCCGGTGCCCTAGTAATTTTAATATATTGTATTCAAAGAGGTTGGATTTTTTTGTTTATACTGTGTATTAATAAAAATACATGCAATATATTTATTGTTTGTTTTTACAAAAATTTCGATTTTCTTAAAAACCACCTTAACATTTTTGCTTAAAACTTTAATGATAACAGTACGCTACCAATCTAGTAAAATGCCCTAATAACATTTTCCTGATCAGAGACATGACTGACCAATGTGAGAAAAAAAGAAGATAAATGCGATAAAGCGCCAAGTCTGACAACACCGTGAGCATAAGAATTTATTTCCGTGCGGTGTAGCCATACCGGTTATGTAATTCTCGTCGTATCCACCTAAGCTCTTGACATTTATTAAATAGTAAAATACATCACCTACACATCAACAGAGTCGCACATTCTAGTGATATACATGGGATATGTAATAGAGTTACAACGTTGCGAGTGAGAACATAGGCGTCGGTGGAGGTGAGAACATAGGCGTCGGTGGAGAACATAGGCGTCGATATTTAAAAATATTTAAAATAAAGGTATTTTATTTTTAATGGAATAATATAACAGTGCGAGCCCTACCAGAAGTGTGATGGTTTGTAAAGTAACGAAATAAAAGTTCACTTACCCACAATTCAGGAAGTCCAGAAGGCAGCTTTCGTTGGTTCAAACATTTGTTCAGTTTGAGCACATGTAATTATATTGTGAAAAGAAACGTTCTACCTCCAGTGATGTAATGTTTGCGTACCTATAATACTCAAAAGGTAGTTGCGGAAGCGGCACTTTCATCACTTAAACACTGTTTAATAGCGGCGTTCGGTAATTCAATTTTTTCCATCGTTTTGCTCGGAATTTTTGACGGGCACGTGGTCAGTCGTACTCATTACAACAATGAGTCATGTGCCTGTCAAAAATTCCGAGCAAAACGATGGAAAAAACTGAATTACCGAACGCAGCTTATATAGCGTAATTGCTAGTTTGGAAATATATCAATCACCGTGAAAGACAAATCACTATCGCTACCGGGGATCCAATGTTTATTACGAGTATTATAACTCGTAATATCGTCTCTGTCCAGGCAAAGAATCGTAAGCGCCATTTATGCAATTTTACAGGAGATGCAAAAAACTGATTTTTCTATCCGTTACTGCAAGTTTTATTCATTTTATGTTAGGTAAAGCGTTATTACCTCGTTCCAACTTCAATTATGTAATATTTTTTGATGTTACGCTTGCGATATTTTTGCGGTCACGATATTTAAAATGATTTTAGCGGGCTTAGACATCACAAAAAACGTAAGCGACAGCCGTATATGGCGTCGCTTATGTAGGTACAACACTGAGGCAGTTGCGATAAATGAACTGTTCAGGTTTTCCACCGATTCATAAAATGCCGCAAGCTCCAGACTTACGATGCAAAATATTTTTTTAAAGATTTTTACTATTAAATAATTTTTGGGGCTTATGATATTTTACTTAAATCTTGCACCGACTTAAAACTGTACTAATAGCCCTGCAATTCGTCTTCTCGTACGGCACCTTTTTGACGTATCTAACAACTTTTAAGTTAACTAACCAATAAGATGACTGTTAACTTACTGTCGCCGCGTGAACGACGACTTTGTATAATTCTCGAAGTTATAAAAAATTGTGACAAGATAACTTTTTATAATACTTTTGGATGCCTTTTCGGTTGTCTTGAAATTGTCGATATCTTTAAGGATACCTAAAAGATATCTTTATGCAAGTCGCTATCAAGGTAATATTTCCAAAACTCTAAAACCATTCAATAAATCTCAAAATTACAAAATATTACGTGTATTTAAAGCTTAATTCTTTTCCTAAATAATAAAAATTTACAAATGCAATATACCTACTAGAAACTTTCTTAACAATTAATACAGAAATATAGGTACTTCAGTACTTTTGTCTTAGACCAGCTGTAAAAGGAAATAAATAATATCACAATAGCAAAATTGCTACAATCTAACGATTTTTAGTTATGTTTTAAGTCGAGGGAACTCCAGGAAACTTTTCGAAAAAAAGGATGCGACTTGAGGTGACGAGTGCCGTTAAGTCCTGCTCCTAATCTCTCGAATGGTTCGTAAATTAATAGCTGGAAAATGGAAACTACTTGTTATAAACTCTGTCAACCGGGCTAACACGGTCAAGTGTTAAGACTTACCTGAATGGGCAAGTGAAAGCTGGTTTTGTATAATAAAAGTGGTTTTGTTTTCACACATCAGCTTAGGCTTAGGCTCGCGCGCAAGTCTTGACACTTGCATGTGTAGCCTGGTTTCAGTTGTTTACTGTTTGTTTAGAGGTAAGATATTAAAAAGTATTATAATCCAATAAAAAATTGTGTTCCCCCGATGGAACTTTGTCCACCCACTTGCTCCACTGTAACACTGTAAGGCAGCTAGAAGCGTTACATCAATGGCTTGCGTAAAGCCGGCTGGTGTCCATGATTGTTTATTGGAGGTTATCAGATGTCGCAGGTTATTTTAAAAAATGTCAGTGTCGTGTAAAAATGTAGTCACAAACCTGACGAATTATACACAATTTAATAAAGTAGCTATATTTGACTGGTTAGCATACCAAACAGAGAATAGACTAGAATATATTTTACATTTTTTACGAGGGGCAAAATAATGAAAAAATGACTCACTGTTGGGGCAAAATAATGAAAAAATGACTCACTGTTATGGCATTCGCTCAAATTCCAGTGGGTCAATTACCGTTTGGTAGGACAAAAGAGGCCCCATCGAGGAGACAAACTTTTCTATCAGCAGACCTATTCTCGAGTTTAAGAGAACGTTCTCTCAGTGATGTTGTCAAGGTATGGATACTACGCTTGGCTGTCCCCCAACAACATCACCGGCATATGCGTTCCCCGGTTTCAAGAATAGGAGCTCTGATTATATTGTTTTTTTTTTTGACATTTTACCTGCTTCAGAAGAGACTTTCCTTCCGCTGATACATATTTTGGAATTTTTAAGTGTGTATAGCTTGTTAGACCATTTGTGTGTACTCTACTTAAAGGCTAAAAAGAATAAAAGTAATTTACATCAATTAGGCATGCTGAATTTGTCGAAAGTTACAATACAGATGTTGAAGTATTCAACCGACAACCTTTTACAAGTGTTTCTTTCAGGAGTGTCAAATGTAGCTTTGCCTCCGAGTAAGCCTAACCCACTAAATAATTTAAAAAGCAAAACGGAAGGATCATTAATGACCCTGTATAATGTTTCTGCTTACCATTCCTACTAATAATTCGTACAGAATGGCACCAAAACTCCACCAATCAACTGCTTCTGTAACCTCTTCAAAACTATACACTTCCGGCGCCAAATTGAGGTCAACTCCTTTTGCATAAAGATCACAAAGTTCTTTTACATTACACATATATGTTAAAACTAGATTCTCACTTTCGTCTAGTAACAGATTCTCCATTTTAAGATCTCTACAAATCAAAAATCGGGCCGCTATTACCTAGATCTATACAGTCTGTTCCTAAATCCCTAGTTATTATTTTAGGGTGTGATTCCTGGGCTGATTGTGGGCAAAAGAGCTTATTTAAACATATACCATCATAAAATGTTTCATTTTCAAGATGCAGGCTGTTAAAAATCTTTCGTCTTCTAGTTTTTTATCAATACTCATCCATCGTGGACAAATTTTTAGTAAAATGCGTCTTTGGAATTAAAAATACTTTTGGATATTTGCGGTTTTCACTAAAACTGCTAAAAAAATTAGTGGGGAAAGTGGGGAATATACCCATGTTATATAAACTGTTGTACTTAAAATTGGGCTAAGAATCACACTCTCAAATATTTACTAGGACGTTTTAAGAACACTGTATATAATAAACAAGATCGTCAGACAAGTAACGCTGTCTAAAATCTACGTACATACCCACCTACAAACAACTCCTAGAGAATGCAATTTTTCTAAAGCTACAAGCAGTTGAGACGTCCACTTCACAATTTTTTCTTCTGAAACAATGTTCCTACAATCAAATTCATCAGGCGAATCAAATCTCGAGCCCTCATTTGACGTTTCTTCTGTAAGAAGTTTACCAGAGGCGCCCTCTGCGTGACTGGCACTTCTACTATAACTTAACATGCTCAACAAATCAGGTGCTTCCAAATGATCTAGTGGTTCATCCAAAATATTATTAACTGTCTTCTTAGACGAGATATCCTTAATCTCTACTTTTTCGAAGCTGTCATCACTGTCAGTGTCTTGCTTTTCCGTTATAGGACTGTCTTTGTTGCCCTTGTTTGACGTATATTCGTTTATTAATTCCGAATAGCTTAGTTCCGATTCATTATCGGACTGTTCTTCGATATCTCTAAGTAGTTGGTCGTCGTTACTGGATAAAATAGTAGTCGACTTACTTTTTAAAACGTCATTAAGTTTTATACCGCTGAAAAGAAATTTTACTGAAGATATATGGGGCGCATCGCCTCAGATGTCACAGCTCGGCGCGCTGGGACATCTGAGGCGATTTGCCCCGTATGTGTATTAAGGTCAGATGAAATATTTCTAAGATACCGCAGTCAGCGGTAATTACTATACTACTTATCATAAAAATTGCAACAACTAGTAATATATGAATCTCAACCAAAATTGCTATACATGTTTATATCTAGCAGCGGTGGATTAATCATTAGGCACACTAGGCTATAGCCTAGGGCCTCATGTTTCTGAATCAACTACACTTTATTTTCACAGATTACGTATGGCAGCCACCCAAAATACACAATTCTTAATTTTCACAAATTTTTACAATAATAGATAAATTCTTGAGTTTCTAGCGCACTTACTTTTTCACGCAATTTGTCAAGAAATTACGACGAGCTCCAAAACTTCCGACTATACACCGTACTTACTGAACCAGACTTTTGGACTTTCTCGTAGACAGAATCTCGGTTCGCGATCGGGCAGAGTAACACCTTACATCGGTGACTATCTTTCAACTAACTTTCTAGCCGGAGTTTTCCCGCTTATATAGAGAAAATTTTCATTAATGTCCTTTGTTAACAACCACCCCACGAAATTAATGTGACAACATGACATTTACGACTTCGTTTTCCGCGAATTTCTACGAGTTGGCGATATATATATATATATATATATATATATATATATATATATATATATATATATATATATAAATATACAGAATTATGACATGTATTATGGACATTAAAACAACCAAATTATTTATATCAACTGACAGTATCAATAACCAACAAAATAATGGTCCAACGCTCCTAGTTTGCCGGGTATAGTGATAATGCTATAAAATATTATATTTCTGTATACTACTTTCTTAAACTTACCTACAGTATTCCAAAACAAGGAATAAAGCATTTTCACAGTTATAATGGCTAACTAGTTTAATCATATAAGGCACATTTTCTGGTAATATAAGATATTCATTTAAAAATTGTACTGTCTTGTGTATAACCTAAAAAATATTCTACAATATACAAAGTGTAAAAGAATTTGTTTCATTTCTAATTTAACATAAAAAGGAATTTAGAGGCACTACAATATTTTCGGAAAATCTCTGATACTTCATGGACATCCTGAAATTAAAAACGCACGGATTTGCGGAGCTCTATTTACATATCATTTTTTATTTACATTTATGGAAAGGCCCTTCACTCTGTATATTACAACGAAACAGTTCTTAATACTAAGTAACAGTTTTTATTTATTTTTATTTAAAGCCCAGTATCAGAATTACGTTTTATATACCTGAAAAAGTTCTTAGTACTCTAAGTTATTTAGGAACAAAATGTTTATCTTTTTTTTGGTATTAATAATTTTTTAACAAGTAATTCTTACCTTGATATAATACAACTGCTGCTGCTCGGAATCTAAAACCAACATGCCAGAAGGGGAAATAATTTTAATCACTTTATATTTGTACAAATTAAAAAGTGGTCCTTTGACAATATTTGGTTTTTCTTTTTCTTGCCGCCTCTAAAAAATATTTTTCTTGATACGGAAACTTAAAAAAAGTGGTACGTATTTATATTTTGAAGTGTAAGAAAAATTGATGTAGTATTTGTATGGGTTCTTTCACTAAATTTAAATTTTGGTGACATTGTATTGAGCACGGAAAACTAGAATATTTGGTGTCCTTTTTTGAGAAAATATCAAAAAACATTCTTATACATCATCATAAAAGTCTATTTATGTCACAACACCCATATGGGACAAGACTTTGTGTATTATTACTAACTTTACATAATATATTATGTAAATGTGTCTACCAAAAAGTTATCATGAAGTATTTTTATTTGACAGGATATGTAAAAGGTTTTGTGATCAAAAAATTTCAAAATAAATGGATTCTGAAGGTCCCAAGTTATTACCCAAATAATGTTATAAATTGATTTTTTTTTAAATTGTATTTATAAATATTTTTGACTGATCGTGCAGTAAATACATCTTTGGTCAAAAATAAATTTATATTAACTACTTGTACCCTGGATATCTTGAGTATGTGTATTTTATATACAGGGTGTCCGAAAAGTCTTAGTAGAGGCAAATAACGTAAGATCAAAAAAAACGCCCACCTGTATATTTTTACTACTGTTATTCTAATCAATAGAAAAATGTCACTTACATGTACATATAAATCTCTAACTTCTGGAGCTAGATACATATTGTAGATTTTTTCGGCCCTAATCAGGTATTTTTCAGTCTTATATCTTACCATTTGTTTTCTCTCATAATCACTGTCATCTAAAATATATTTTTTTTATTTTTATATTAAACAACCTCTACTAATATTTATTGTTGTAAAAATATTCTAAAATTTTTTTACCCAGTTTGCTTTTATCATTGTATTTTACAACGTGGTACTGTTTTGTCCACATCTATTGCATGTTAATTTTATAACAGTATTGTTTTAGGTAGTACTTATTGTATTATAATATACTAATATTAGGTTACTTGCTGGCTTTGTTATATGAACTTGTTCTTTATACCAATAAAGCATATTTTGATTTGATTGGATTGTCTTACTCTTTACAAATACAAGCGTAGTTAAAGCAGAATTTTTAAGTCATTTTGCCACTGATTATTAGATATACCTACCCCAAAAATTTTATTTACGCCTCTGACTAAAAAAATTTACTTGTGAAAGAAAAGCTTCTATGTTTGTAAAGCCGAAATGCCTTTAAAAACTTATTTACCCATTATTGTCAGTATCTAATGTAAATATGTAAACGACGCTGCTGGAAATAAGGAAAACTGGGAAGCCCTAGCTATGGTAAACGCCAAAACCTCCTAAAAACCTATTTAACTTAAATTTGACTAATATATCAGACCTTTGCCACCGCTGATCAATATATCCACAGCAGTCTTATAAGCAGCGAAAGCTTCCTCATACTTTCTATCATTCTCCAACTCAATCGCCATATTTACATGAACTGAAGCGTTAATTAAATACTGAATAGCCTCTTGGCTAACTGAGGAACCAGGAGTGTTAGGAGGAGACTGGCCATCAAGCAGTAACAAGCTGCTATCAACATTTGAAATACTATACGATTCGGATGCTTTGGAGGAGTGAGAATCTATGGATGTCATGGAATTGAGCTTTTTTAAATTTGTAATGCTAGATTTTGAGATGGGGTCGGATATGTTATCATTAGCCTGAAATTATAAAACAATTTATGAGACTGTTTTAATCAAAGAATATCACATTTAATTTTGTATAGACGGAACATAAAGCGACATTATTTAGGTTTTCCCTTTTTTAACCTGTGGTTTAGTCGTCTCCATTTATGGTTATTTGAGTTAAGAATTGACACAAATTTGTATTTTTGTGTGTTTTTAATTTTATATTTTTTGTATTTTATATTCTTAATGTTTGATCTTTACCAACAAGAATTTTTTTGTTCTTTCACAATAAGGAGCATTTTGATTTGATTTTAAAAATGTTTTTCTCTACAACTAGCGTCGACAATTCTTAAATTTTAAGAGAAAAAAATGTGTTAGTAGAAAGTTATAGCCATTTGAATTTTTTTGCACCTAAAATATAATTTTTAAAAAATCAAATGACTATAACTTTCTACTAACACATTTTTTTCTCTTATAATTTAAGATTTGTCGACAAAATGACGTAAAATTTGTTTAGAAAAAATAATAAATAAAATACCTAAGCGTGTTACGTTTTTTCCAAACCGGTCAATTTAAAAAATTTTTTTTTTCGCAAATTACAAAATATTTCTTTCTTTACCAAAACATTCCTAGTAGACTCACTATTAAAAAACCTGAACTTGGCGTGGGTCCCATAAGTAGCAACAGAGATATACAACATTAAAATTTCACGGGCCGCGCCCGGTGCTCTGTTTTTGAAACGATTTACACATTTTGAAGGTAGACCCGATATTAAAATAAAAATACAATGTCAAGTACAGCTTTTGTCTGAAAAGACCAATGCTGTTTTGGTGTTACGCAGTAACGGTAAGGAGCCAGTCAGGTTACAGTCAAGGTGGTAATCGTTAGTTTTGTAATATGAGTAGTGAGCACTGTAAACGTTTCGAAGCAGTCTTCGAAACGTTGAACAGTGAAACAGTGAAAAACGTTGATGATTGTCAGGATAGGGGTAAAACTCGAAGGACTACTAAAAAGCAAGATTCAATCATTTGTAAATCATTTGCCTATATACACAATCGCTTTTTTAACAGATAGGTAGGATAACAGAAATTAAAAAAAATTTACCTGCGTAGTTGAACCTATATTGCTGCTAGTGAAAGAATCTGTATCACTTATGGTTCTGTCGTCGTCCGAATTAACAGAGATATCAGTGTCTTCCGGTAAAAGTAAATCTGCCCTAATTGCATTAATATTGCCGCTCAGTAATTCTACAGGAGTATGACTTGTCTTAAAATAATGAAAGTATTATTTAATGGAGCTTGGTTACGAGAGAAATCACAAATCAGTTAGCGCCTCAAATTTGAGCTATTTGGAAACATGATCGTTTGCTAATTTTCAGCAGTTTCATTGGATCTGACTAGTTTAATATCTCTGTAGGAAGAATCAGAGATTGTTGATTTTAAGATATGTACGTATTTGTCACTTTTTTGTTTAAATTTTTTCAAAATAAAAACTAATAATGGCAGTCTTGACTGAACAACCTATTTTGCACTAAATTATTTAAAAAACGTGTTAAAGATTATGTTAAGATCCTTTCTACTGTTTCCATAAAGCAACAATTCAGATCATTACCTCAAAGAATTTTACAAACACAGTAGATGTGAAAAGCAACGAGTGGTTTCCAATATATTCTAAAAAATTTAAAATCCCTCTTTTTCTTTGGTTAATAGTATCTTCATCAAATCTGAAAACGAAAATAAATTTCTCTTATTCTTTATAAAATGACTACTTATTGATCTTCAGGTGTTCATACATATAGCCAACAAAACATAAAACAAACCGACTAGTACTCAAAAAGTGAGGAATAAGAAACTAAAAATAAATGCCATGAATAAAAAAAAAACATAAAATACAAGAAAATATAGAAAAACTCAGCTTTTGAGCACATAGTTGGTTTTGTTGACAACTGTTACTCTTATCTTCCACACAAACATAACTACACCCAGGGCCGGATTAACGGTGCATTGGGCCCTAGGCTAAAATGGATTTAGGGCCCCTATTTGGACCATTTAATACATTTTGTTTTAGATATTTTTTCATAAAATTTTAAACAAAAATGGTTGGTTTTTAAATGTCTTTATGAAAAAAAGCATAATACATATACATCAAATAATAAGAATGACAAAAAACATTAAAGCATGGGTATCTTCATTAAAAAAAATATAGTATGTGTTGACTGGTACCTTATTCAAGTAAATATTCGTTTCCGTGATTTTAGAGCTGCAAAACTTTCAATAATTTTTTCAGTTTGAATTTTTTTAAGAAGATCACTTTCTATGGCCAATAAAGAAAGATCGTTAGTTTTTTCATCACCTAATGAATTCCTTTTATGACTTTTTACCCTTTCTAAAGTTGATAATGATCTCTCCCCACTACAGTTAGTTACTGCCATCGATAAAAATATTAGTAGGAAGGAATAGTTTTGTTATTATTGTATTTGTTATTATTATTTTTGGATTTTTATTATTATACCATGGTAAAAATATATTATATACCATTTTGATAAATACGTTGGATTAAAACCCGATCTGGTTCGTAACTAAATTTAATGTTATCTAAAATCTAAATGCAATGAAAATATAAATATTGATCTAGTCCTATCGTCTTTAATATTACTCGTTTAGCAGGTCAAAACGCACCATCCCTTTCTTAAAAGTCCCGTCCACTCCACATCTGGTTTTTGGCTTAAGGGTTCGTTCCCTAAGTAGCTACCTCTTAAAACACTCTCTATTCGGTACGCGTTATTTAAAAGTATTTTAAAGTACAGTCTCACAATTTTTTACAACCGTAAATCGTTGGCCTAATTAGGTAAATGTATTTTTTCCGGTTTTTCTTTATATTTTAGTCTATTGCATTAATTTCAAGGGCCCCCCGCAAGCCTTGGGCCCCTAGGCTATAGCCTACTTAGCCTAATGGATAATCCGGCCCTGACTACACCTGTTTATTACATTGTCTTACTTTTTAAATAAAATAGACTTTGGCAAACTTGGGACATCATCTTTAATCTTTAGAGTTTTACATAATATCTTTATGTCTTTATGTAACTTTTTAAAATCATTAAAACGCTTCCACACTGTTACTTTTGTCACCGCATCAGGACAAGATTCGGGGTACAACTAAAAATAAAAAACCATACACTATGTCATGCTGAAACAGTAGGTATATTATTAAGTACTTATGTGATTATTTTCAAATAGGAGAGCCTATATACGTCAATATCAGTGTATTACATCTAGCAGGCGCGGCCCGTGAAATTTCAAAGTTGCATATCTCTGTTGCTACTTATGGGCCCCATACCAAATTCAGGTTTTTTAATAGTGAGCCTACTAGGAATGTTTTGGTAAAGAAAAAAAATATTTTGCAGTTTGCGAAAAAAAGTTGATTTTTTGAATTGACCCACCTGGGTAAAAAATTAACACGCTTAGATATTTTATTTATTATTTTTTCTAAACAAATTTTACATCATTTTGTCGACGACAATTCTTAAATTTTAAGAGAAAAAATGTGTTAGTAGAAAGTTATAGGCATTTGAATTTTTTGCAACCGAAAATTTAAATTATTTTTCGGTTGAAAAGATTCACATGACTATAACTTTCTACTAACACATTTTTTTCTCTTAAAATTTAAGAATTGTCGACAAAATGATGTAAAATTTGTTTAGAAAAAATAATAAATAAAATATCTAAGCGTGTTAATTTTTTACCCTGGTGGGTCAATTCAAAAAATCAACTTTTTTTCGCAAATTGCAAAATATTTTTTTTCTTTACCAAAACATTCCTAGTAGGCTCACTATTAAAAAACCTGAATTTGGTATGGGTCCCATAAGTAGCAACAGAGATATGCAACTTTGAAATTTCACGGGCCGCGCCTGACATCTAGTTATTATACAATAGATTGCAAAATGTTTTTGTCCTATTTGTATTAATATTAATACCAAAATGTTACTGTTGTTACACTACTCCAAATAATTAATGCACCACAAATTTGGTAGTGATTTTCTTTTGACCCCTTAAACAGACTGTAAAAAATTGTATTCTTTAGGAATATAAGTATACCAGTATTGCTTGACAAAACAGAATTTTGTATAGTATACAAATAATAGTAACAATATTATTGTTTTTTCACAAACATGGAAAAATATTCTAATCATCATAAATATTCGTAACATTTTATTTTTTAAATTTACTCTGATCTCTGTTATTGAAGAAGATACAGGGTTTTTTAAAGTGATTTTTTACTTAATTTATGTACTTCGAAAAAAACAATTATGATAAATATGTTGTGGTGTATTAATTAATTGGACTGTAGTTAAATCTTTTATTATACACGGTTTTATAAATTTTGTAATGTATCTGCTTAACCGCCCAATCATTATCGGAAAAACAGAGATATAAAAAATATCAGCCAATGTACAGCTATTCACAACTCAAACTTTCACATGTGCATTGCATTTCCATGTAGACCTGAAAGTTTGAATGGATATTAAGCTAGCTCACCATGGTCACGTCGCGCATTTCTAACCTAATGGATATTTAGTTGCTAATTAGTTGCTAATTAGTTACGCTAATCCCGATTTAGTTGGTATTCATCCCTCCAAGATACACGCGGTGAGCTAACTTAAATATTAATCTAGCAATTACTATAACTCGGGTTCTGATCAACTTATCGACTTTGTTCAGCCGCCATATTTAGTTGCTAATTAGTTGCTGGAAGATAGCGTAGTTTATTTTACCCCCCGTCAACCCCTAACTCCAGGATCGGCACCCCTAAAGGCATGAATTTCAATATGGCTCTGTAGGTAATTATAAATGGTTCTATATTTAGTTGCTAATTAGTTGCTGACGTTTTATGCTTTTTATTTTTTTTTCCCTCCCCATTATACCCGATAGCTACGGTGGTGCTAGAATAATTGTTTGTCTATTCAACCCTTCCGCGCAACTTTTGATCAATGAGAGATATCGACTTCGTTCAACCGCCATATTTAGTTGCTAATTAGTTTCTGGAAGATAGCGTAGTTTATTTTACCCCCCGTCAACCCCTAACTCCAGGATCGGCACCCCTAAAGGCATGAATTTCAATATGGCTCTGTAGGTAATTATAAATGGTTCTATATTTAGTTGCTAATTAGTTGCTGACATTTTATGATTTTTATTTTTTTTCCCTCCCCATTATACCCGAAAACTGCGGTGGTGCTAGAATAATTGTTTGTCTATTCAACCCTTCCGCGCAACTTTTGATCAATGAGAGATATCGACTTCGTTCAACCACGGTATTTAATTTTTTATGTGATAACGGGAAAAGTAGAAAAATCTGATCACATCGCTGAAAAGCTGAGGATAAAATACGTCGGAAACATTATACAAATTTGTAATTACATTTTTGTGTGGTAATTTCCTTCTATAGAGATCTGGCGTTTGTCGCAAGCAATTGACGCTGTTTCATGTTTGCGATTGAATTTCTCGAAAATACTGAAGTTGTGTATTTTTTAAAATACTTAAAAAATATATAAAATATACTCGTCGAGATATAATACAGGTGGTATGTTCTTTTAAGTAGAAAATTATTTATTTCGTAAAATCTGACAAGAGCATTGAAAATCTGAGCAAAAAATACGTCGAAATCATACATTGCAGATTTTTTAAGATACATTTTCATTATTGTACCTGCTACGTGAGGAAACAGCACGGTTATCTTATTACAACAAGAACGCGATTCTAAATGTGCATCTTTGGTGCCGGCCGTGACTCAACAGTATAGAGTGCCAGACTTGCAAGTCCAAGATTTGAGGCTCGTGCCCGAGTCTCGCCACTTTTTAGAATAATAAAAACCGTAACGTCTTCTGGTATCTATCGAGAAGTGGGATGTTACCATGTGGTCTATAAATTGATTGTTCGTTCGCTGTTGCCTGTCTTACCTACAGCGGGAATTAAAAATAAATAAATTGAGTCTAATATAATAATGTTGCGTCCGTCCGGTAAAGTATGAAATTATCACGAGTACACGAGCGATACGTGCCGATAATAGAAGAGGTCTGCACTGTCTGCAGTGCTGCGCATCTCAGCCTATACATACACTCACGTGCAGACACACTCTACACACATCCATGCAGATATTTATAATTACCTACAGAGCCATATTTAAATTGATGCCTTTAGGGGTGCCGATCCTGGAGTTAAGGGTTGACCGGGGGTAAAATAAACTAAGCTATCTTCCAGCAACTAAATATGGCGGTTGAACGAAGTCGATATCTCTCATAGATCAAAAGTTGCGCGGAAGGGTTGAATAGACAAACAGTTATTTTAGCACCATCGTAGTTTTCGGTTATAATGGGGAGGGAAAAAAAAATAAAAATCATAAAACGTCAGCAACTAATTAGCAACTAAATATAGAACCATTTATAATTACCTACAGAGCCATATTGAAATTCATGCCTTTAGGGGTGCCGATCCTGGAGTTAGGGGTTGACGGGGGGTAAAATAAACTATGCTATCTTCCAGCAACTAATTAGCAACTAAATATGGCGGTTGAACGAAGTCGATATCTCTCATTGATCAAAAGTTGCGCGGAAGGGTTGAATAGACAAACAATTATTCTAGCACCACCGCAGTTTTCGGGTATAATGGGGAGGGAAAAAAAAATAAAAATCATAAAACGTCAGCAACTAATTAGCAACTAAATATAGAACCATTTATAATTACCTACAGAGCCATATTGAAATTCATGCCTTTAGGGGTGCCGATCCTGGAGTTAGGGGTTGACGGGGGGTAAAATAAACTACGCTATCTTCCAGCAACTACTTAGCAACTAAATATGGCGGTTGAACGAAGTCGATATCTCTCATTGATCAAAAGTTGCGCGGAAGGGTTGAATAGACAAACAATTATTCTGGCACCACCGTAGTTATCGGGTATAATGGGGAGGGAAAAAAAATAAAAAGCATAAAACGTCAGCAACTAATTAGCAACTAAATATAGAACCATTTATAATTACCTACAGAGCCATATTGAAATTCATGCCTTTAGGGGTGCCGATCCTGGAGTTAGGGGTTGACGGGGGGTAAAATAAACTACGCTATCTTCCAGCAACTAATTAGCAACTAAATATGGCGGCTGAACAAAGTCGATAAGTTGATCAGAACCCGAGTTATAGTAATTGGTCTGCTAGATTAATATTTACGTTAGGTCACCGCGTGTATCTTGGAGGGATGAATAGCAACTAAATCGGGATTAGCGTAACTAATTAGCAACTAAATATCCATTAGGTTAGAAATGCGCGACGTGACCATGGTGAGCTAGCTTAATATACGTAAAGTTTGAATTGTCAGTGGCTGTACATATAAATCATTTATAAGGTAAGTAATGTGCCTTACCAAAGATATGACTTTATAAATGGTAAAACCATCTTTGTGTTTGCTTACATCCGGTATATCAAACATTCGTACCCAAGATACCCATGTATTTGAGGCTGTATTATTTGAATACATGGTAATAGTAACTATAATAAATAATTTACTTTACTTGCAACAACACTAAATATATATAAAACACTTTAACATGCCTAAGGTGGCATATTATTGCAACTTTTAATGATATTAAATTATTATTACAACTTCTTGCTCTACATTATCATTTTTGTTGTTTTGAAACTGTCACTGTCATGATGAATCTGTCACCTTGACGAGTGACGAGCTCGGTCACACCAATCTGACCAATCTTCAAATTCTATATTTTGTAACATTGGAAAAAGTTGCCAATGAAAGTGACAATAATCATTCTTGCCAACCCTTCATCTATGTACAACGGAACCAATTGTATGATAATAGCGGTTTGCACTGGTCAAGTTAGTGCGAACTGAATTTAGATCTATCCTTTGTTGACGATACGGAATAAAATAAGATACAGATACACTCGCAGCGCACTAGTTCCAATGAAAGACTAGAAGAATAAATATTTTCCTATGTTGCCAATGACACAACAAGAATTTAATAATTAACCACCATTGGCTGCCCTGAATAATTGTTTATCAACACATAACCACACTTTCTTGTAAACTGGTTTTTGCCTTGCCTTTCCTCTAACAACGTTTTTGGTTAACCGTTTAAAATCACAAAAGAGATGCCACAAACACATACTGATCAAGAAGTTGAGCTGAACATTTCAGAGCTGTTATTAACTCCGTTTACCGGAGCATCTTTAGTAAATGAAATATTAAAAGGGTTAATTTTCCAAAAATGCCAAATACCTTTCCCATTCAGTTGGTTGAAAAGTGCAGTAGAGAAACGTCGTAAAACACTAGACTCCGATAACAATGTACCCAAAAAACTTAACTTTACACATGAGAACCATTTCCGAATAGTTTCAGCTACTTATGATGCTTTAGATTCAACAATGAGAGGAATAACGAAAGAATTTTGTGAAACTAATGGTACAGTTAAAGAGATAGTTATTATATTTGGTCCTACCCCAGTTTGTGCCAAAGAAGTCTTTACAATATCTTTGCCACCCACAATTAATGGACATCATGAAAGAAATCATATGGGCCAGTTGAATAAGAATCTACAAAAAGTATTACGGTAAATATAGTCATTTCATGTATTGCATAACCGGATAAAATATCTAGAAAAACCTAAAATCATCCATGACAGGCAGTAGATTTTGTCACCAAAGATCCACAGCTGATCTTAGCTTTGTCGTACATAACAAGTCTCTCGAATTTCATCGCAAATCTCAGATTGTTGCTCTTGATATCTCTAATTTTGCATATTTTCTTGATTGTTATGCATTTTCCTATTTATCCATGTGTTTTCTGTATTTTCTTTTGTATTTTTTTGAACTTGTACACCATTTTCGCCAGTGAGTTATCCCTCGCTTCTCCCCTTCCAACTTACACACTCTGTTTCCCAAATATCACCTAACTTAGAGCACTGTTCCCACATCTGAGAAACGGCATCACCCTTGACACTTAACATCCTTGATTCTGTCTAAAAAAGAGCCATCCGGCTCATCAATGATCCAGTCCTCACAAGAAAACTCCCTTCTCTCGCTCATCGCCGCGCTATTGGGGATTTATTCCTTTTCTACAGGTACTGAGATGGATTTTGCTCTGAAGAATTAGCCACTATAATGCCCCCCTTGACTGTTCCTAACAGAACAAGAGGCGAGTTATTTATGCAACCCTTTACTGTCCAGCTAGAACATCCCACTTCTCTCGCTCATTTAGATCTAGGCTCTCCAGATTATGGAACAAATTGCCTGCAGTGTTTTTCCTTCCTCTCCCAACCCCCATTCCTTGAAATCCCGTGTCAATAGACTACATATCCCTTCTCTTCAGACGCCCACGGTACGTTAGTACTTAGGCTTGAAATCTACATGGGCTGTGTCAGATAAAAAAACACTTATTTGATTGTGCTTAATATGTTTATCTCTTTTAGACATATTTTTCTCTCTCAAACTTGGTTGGATTTTATTGATGCTTCCAGATTATGGAACAAATTGCCTGCAGTGTTTTTCCTTCCTCTCCCAACCCCCATTCCTTGAAATCCCGTGTCAATAGACTACATATCCCTTCTCTTCAGACGCCCACGGTACGTTAGTACTTAGGCTTGAAATCTACATGGGCTGTGTCAGATAAAAAAACACTTATTTGATTGTGCTTAATATGTTTATCTCTTTTAGACATATTTTTCTCTCTCAAACTTGGTTGGATTCTATTGATGCTTCCAGATTATGGAACAAATTGCCTGCAGTGTTTTTCCTTCCTCTCCCAACCCCCATTCCTTGAAATCCCGTGTCAATAGACTACATATCCCTTCTCTTCAGACGCCCACGGTACGTTAGTACTTAGGCTTGAAATCTACATGGGCTGTGTCAGATAAAAAAACACTTATTTGATTGTGCTTAATATGTTTATCTCTTTTAGACATATTTTTCTCTCTCAAACTTGGTTGGATTCTATTGATGCTTCCAGATTATGGAACAAATTGCCTGCAGTGTTTTTCCTTCCTCTCCCAACCCCCATTCCTTGAAATCCCGTGTCAATAGACTACATATCCCTTCTCTTCAGACGCCCACGGTACGTTAGTACTTATTTATTTATTTATTTATTAATATACGGGACCAGCCCAGTCATTACAATAAAAAGAAAATACATTTACACTTAAGTCAACATCCAAAAATAACACATTTTACAATAGCAATAGCAGATTGACATAACACAGTTACCAATAAAGACAAGAGACCCAAAGAACCCCCATACTATACACTATTAATTAATTGCCTGAAGCTAGAGAAGACCTGACAGATTGTAAAGTTACATTAAAAATATCTATTTTCAGTTTGTTTGCATTATTCATCATCCTGTTAATGCCTGTTTTTTGGCCATAGAGAGTCCTATGGTGGTTCAATACAAAGGTTTGTTTGTCCCTCAGCTGGCGTTGGGGAACATAAATATTAATTAATTCCAATAGTTCAGGACAAGACATTTGGTTAGATAACAGTTTATACACAAAGATTTTATCAAAATTGTCTCTTCTTTCCTGAAGCGGTAATATTTTTAAATTTAATTGCAGGATATTATAATTTATGTCATTCCTATCAATACCCAGTTTATAGGCTGCATATGACAGGAATTTCCTCTGCACCCTCTCCAGTTTATCTATATATATATTATAATAGGGACTCCATACACAAGTGCAACCTTCTAAGTGGCTGCGTACTAGGCTTGTGTATAACGTTTTTAATGATGTTATGTCACTAAAGTCCGTTGTATGCCTTTTGAGGAAACCCAACATTTTAAGGGCCTTATTACAACAGTGTTGAACATGAAGATTAAACGTTAGCCCCCTATCAAAAAACACACCCAAGTCACGAATACTGTCAGCTGAGAGCAACTCCGAACCACCAAGGTAATATACATTTTCAGATGGACAGACTCTACGAGTAAACTGTATATACCTGCATTTATTGACATTCAAAGACATATTATTAATCTTACACCATTCTTCAAATCTGCATAAGTCATTCTGCAGTAATAATGAATCATCATGTGATTTAATTACTTTGTAAATTTTTATATCATCCGCATACAACAATATTTCACTATGCTTAAAGCAATGAACAACGTCATTGATAAAAATGTTGAACAACAAAGGAGACAAATGAGCCCCCTGCGGCACACCTGACGTCACACAAAAAGGTTCTGAAAAGAAGGTATTATTGATTCTAACAATTTGATGGCGATCTGTCAGGTATGATTCTATCCACTGCACAAGTGAGCCACCCAGACCATAGCAACGTAGCTTCTGCTTCAAGATGGAATGATCCACCCTATCAAAAGCCTTTGCACAGTACTTAGGCTTGAAATCTACATGGGCTGTGTCAGATAAAAAAACACTTATTTGATTGTGCTTAATATGTTTATCTCTTTTAGACATATTTTTCTCTCTCAAACTTGGTTGGATTCTATTGATGCTTCCAGATTATGGAACAAATTGCCTGCAGTGTTTTTCCTTCCTCTCCCAACCCCCATTCCTTGAAATCCCGTGTCAATAGACTACATATCCCTTCTCTTCAGACGCCCACGGTACGTTAGTACTTAGGCTTGAAATCTACATGGGCTGTGTCAGATAAATAAACACTTATTTGATTGTGCTTAATATGTTTATCTCTTTTAGACATATTTTTCTCTCTCAAACTTGGTTGGATTCTGTTGATGCTTCCACAGCCTGTACTAATACATACATTTATTTAAAGAAACAAAGTGAGATCGTAAATAACCCTACGAATGAAGCCTTTGAACTATGTGAACCACTACAAATACCATCCAAAATTAAACATTCGAAATTTAAAATTAGTATTCCTAATACAAGTGAAAGAACTAATTGTTGTGATTCTCTGGTGATTTTTGATGACAGTGGTCATACACAACAGCAAAACAAGGAACCTTCTTCGGATATAGAAAAAAATATCATTTGGTGTCGCTCCAAAAATATAGTGAAAGGATTTAAAGACTGTTTTGTTGATAAGGTTTCGGTATGTGAATTGTGGTAGGTTATGTTAAAATTTAAAGAATGACTACATTTAAAAAGTAAATTGATTATTTAGTTAAATTAATTCAATTCTAAATTAAGCACTATTTCATTTAAGAATTAAATTTCTGGCTGAATTACATTTGCAGAAAAAGCACAATCTATAAAGTCTGTTTAAAAATATACCGTTTGACAAATTGACTGCAATAATTTCCAAACTGCTCCGTTGCCAAACCTGTATTTTCAGGGAAAAGTATAACATTTTATATAACTACGCTTTCTAAATACTTTGCCTGTGCCAATCTTATCTGCCAACGCTGCTTCGGGTACTTTTACCTAATTTTTGGAATCCTTATTTAAGGACGGTACGACCCTGCGCTATCAGGTAAAAAGAACACGATATATGACTGGCATTACAGGTAAGAATCAGACGGTATATCTTTGAACAGACTTTATGATTTTTTTAAAGTAAAATTTTTAAGAACCAATTTAGTAAGTGTGCCACTTACTGTATTGATTTGCAATAGCTGATAACATACCAATTAGGTGTGGAATTATGGAATATTTTTATAGGGAAATAGTAATTATTTGTACTTATGTTTATACAAAATATTTTATATTTGCATTTTAATCTATGTGATTATAGGTACTGGTAAGCTTTTTATACATGTTACTAAACATTTTTTTATACGGAACTAGACAAATTAAATGGATGATTTATTGTAATTTATTAAAAGTGGAAATATATTTTTTATACTATATACATACAATGGGGGTTTCTTTTATGACACCTTTTCTCAATAATTAGCTTTCTTATTATCTTTAGGTATGCCTGACATTTTTGTAAAAACAATATTAATTTTTTCGTTTGTATGTTCTTTAGTGCATTTTCATTTGTAGTTGTAGATTGTGGAACCTGTTACTTTAATAGAATTCCTAAAAATACTACTTCTGAAATGTTATAAAATATCATTAAATATCAAATAAAACCATCAGTTAAACAAATAAATAAAATTTATTAACGTACAAAAATATAAATGAAAATAATCTTTAAAATAAGAAAAAGAGACCAAGTTTGTTTGCACCTTATGGGGATTACTTTTAGTAACCCCACACAACCAAATTAACGAGTCATAAAGCACAGAATAGTTATTTTTTAAATTAATTTCAATATCGTGCATTTTACATATTTCCTAATCATAGCAGTGCAGGTATAATAAAAGCACGCGTAGATTTTTTTTAAGCTTTGTACCGCCTGAGTGTAACAAACCCATTATACAGGATATCACAAATTCAATGTTCACCACTAGGATCTCGGAAATGGTCAGAGACACAGCAAAGGTTAAATTAGGGCAAAGTTGCACGATTTAGTGCCGACTAACATGACGTTACGAAATTTAGAATATTTCGAGTGCTTCCGAAGAAATTCGTAAAAACCGAAAACATTTTGGTTTGGTAATAGCAGGCTATTTACAATGCTAACCTGCATGCGAAATTAAGATCACAAATAGAAATTTTAGTCGATATTCTTTTAACAAATTTATTATGCAGTAAGCTGGTGTAAACCCAAATTAATTGAATCTTCAGTAGGCGATTCTTTGAACAAATTAGATGAGAGATCTATAGCTACATAAAGTCCACAGAGCAGCATTGGTCCTATTATTGCTCCCTCTACTCCCATGCAGAATATTCCTCCGGCTATTGCTAAACCAGTTAGGTACGGATGACCACTGAAATATAAGGACGTTTGTCAACACTGTTACATTATCTAACTTGTTAGGTTTGTTACCTAACTTGTTAGGTAATGCAGCTATAACAATCTTTAAAAAAATTATTTTAATTTATTTAATTTTGGTAGTGGTATTTAAGCAAACCTAAACAATCAATATCCCCAACTTACCCTTTAATTTCCTTGTATATAGTCGTGTCCACTACAGAAGTGGGTAAAAATTGAAATCCAGCAAAAAATATTGCAGCGATCCATCTATCCTGCGACAGCCATAAGTCCAAAATTCCCGGCACGCAAGCCCAATAGGTGCCCAAAAATGGAATCGCCCCCAAAATGGTAGCACAAGCTAAAAGATTATAAAAATCGTTAACGAAACTGAAAATTTCTGTACATACTTTCTCGCGGGACAAAAAAATTCTTTTACACGCTCGGTGTTGCCAGATTTGGCGCATTATCGCAAAGTAGACGTACAATCGCAACTATCTTTTTTCTTCTCTCATATATCTCTGCCAGGAAAAAGCAATAAGGACAGTTTATTAGGTTAATAATAATGTACTGCTATCAAACAAGTTTTAAGTAAAAATATTAAAATCGTTTTTAAGAAATTCGGTATTTATGATTTTTTAAAGAGAATGCAAAATATCAATATATTACCCGATGATAAATACACAATCTTTACATTAAAAAGATTATGTATAAACCAGGTCCACATTCCATAAAAGGCCGCCATTTTGAATGAAGCCGAGAACACACTGTTAACTGCTGCTTCTAAAGCTTGGCCGAACCTTCTTCCACTTGGTGAAAATTTCGTAAGAAGTTCCACCGGTTTATAATAGTCTCCGCTTGAGTTTAGCAGATAGAAAAGTGTAGTTAAAAAGACAATCTGAAATTTAAAAAAAATACAATACAATAATGTTTATGTAGAAAAAAATTTAAATATATACTTAGGTGATTGCCCTAAAAGTAATAGGTTTCTTTGCTTAGAAAAAATTATAACAATCAAATTATAAATAAAAATAAAGCATTATTTTATTATACCAAAATATATGAGATGTACAGCTTGTCAAATATAGCTTTGCCTCTGAAAAATTCCATATTTGCGCGGACGATGAAGTGAGATAGCATTCGAGTAACAGAAATGGCAAAATTAAGCACTTCTGCTGCTGGTAATGTACGCGACAAAAATAAAATTACATAATTGCTTTAAAATCAAAAAAAAAATTCATCGCGCCGTCTGGTATGTAACGTTACGTAACGTCAGTACCGTGCCCCCATGTGAAAACCATCTAGTTCCTAGATAACTGAACTTACCGTATTCAATATAAAATTCAATACTGCCGTTCCCCCTCCCAGTACTATTGACAAGCAGGTACTAAACGATCCCAGTATAAGACTAATGTTGCTGATCACAATGCCCCAAATTGACTCCAGGACAGACATTAAAGTGCCTACGTTTTGTTTGGCAAAGTCCATAATTCCGTTGACGTTAAATATTTCTGGAACAAAATTATGTTTATGTTTACCTAGTACATTTTTGAAATCAATGAAAAACTTTCGAAAAATCAATATCCGAAAGTAACATTTTTCGAAAATGGTATTGAATGCAGAAATTTTGTAACCTTTACTGTAAAAATATAAATCCGGCAACAGGACGGAGCGCCTCCCCATAATATAATTGAGGTCGCAATTTATTAAACAATCAGTATAACGAATGGATCGGTAGATATCGAACGATACATTGGCCTGCAAATAGCCCAGACTTCACACCTTTAGATACATTTGTTTGGGGTCATTTGAAAAATGTCGTATACAGCAACCATAATGAAAATATTGAAGAAATTCAAAGGAAGGTGAGAAATGAAGTAAGAAATCTGAGCGAAAATGATGCTGAAAGTATTATAAACACACTTCAGAGGCAGAGAAGAATATATGAAAAGTGCGAAGAATTAAATATCGGACATGTTGAAAATTTCTTTTGATATTTATTCGCCAATGTTAAGATTTATCTGTTTATATTATAATTCATTTGATATTGTTTATAATCACTGGTTATTGCTTTCAAATATTAATAACTAATAAAAATCACCATTTATTGTTTAAGAGAATAGCTCATTTTGCATAAAAATAAAATTATAAATTCACGGTGACTAAAGTATTATTGTCAACCTTGACATTAACTTTGACTTACCGACGAAGAAAATTTAAAAAGGTAGCAGGTATTTTGTTCGCAACCTGGATAGTTACGTTTAAAGTATATTTATGCGAAAATTTTATACCAGTTGTTTTAAGCCAATCAGATGCCTTGTTTTTGACAGGTTACTATGGCAACAACCCGAATTTTTCGGAAATTTTTTCGGTCACGTGACCTAGTTGAAAAATTAATGTGATTATTTCACTCATGTGTTAAAAGTCCCGTAAGATGAGTGAAGTTTTTTAAAATTACAGCGATAATTTTTTTACGTCAATTAAAAAAAATTACACCGATAATTTTTTCCTGTCATTTTCTTGGTTGTCATATTAATTTGTGTTTTCATTCGTGAAATAATCCCCTAAATACCACTCGAGCTTTAAAATTACTGATAATTTTTCACTTTTACGTGTTTTCTTTGCAAATTTCACTCGTCCTGCGGACTCGTGAAATTATAGAAAACACGCAATCGTGAAAAATTATCGGTTATTTTTAAGCTCTCGTGGTATTATCCCCGATAATTTCCCTGGCTTGACAGCTGTCACGTGCAGATGTCAGAATAACAACAGAAGCGTAGATTATGTTTTAATAGGCACGCCTTTGAAACGTCAAAGTGTCAAAAAAGTAATTAAATAGTCACCTTATATTAAAACACCAAACCTCAAAGCAAAATAAACGCTAGCCAAATTGTCAAAATTTGTATTTTTTTTTTTTGAAATAATTTTTGGTATAAAATTTTCGTACCGAATCTCCCGCAAGCTTGAATTAATCTCCGAAAAATTTTTCTCTGTTGCGAATTTTTATAAGAAAATTTCCCTCGGCTGACGCCTCGGGAAATTTTCAAAAAACTCGCACCTCGAAAAAATTTTCGGAAATAATTCAAGCTCTAGGGAGATTATAAGTGAAAATTTTTTTAATTTCAAATATTTCAAAAGTTAAATTACATAAAAAAGTAGACTTATTAACCAATAAAATACACCTAAAATTTGGTGTATCTATCTTTACTATCAGCAAAGATATATGCCTATACTAAGATTGTTCGAACCCCTGTATATTTTCAGAAAATTTAGTTTTCAAAAAAGCGGCTTTCGGAAAAATGCATTTTCAAAATTAAGTGTTTTTCGAAAAAAATGTGTATCTAAAAAAATGTTTTTCGAAAGAATATATTAATTACCAGGCGATTTTTGTATGTCCACAACAAATGCATCCCAGGAAGTTTTAACAGCATCATCAGTCACTTTAGGACCATGACTTTCATTCGACATCATCCACGATTGATATATTCTATCCCACAGTTCTAAAACCTGATTTTCTAATTTTTCTGACTGCACAGAATCTGCGTCGTTCATTATACTTTTGACCTAAAATTTAGAATGAAAAATTTAAACATCACAAAAATTTCCGACAATGATTCTTTCGTTACATTTATCCATATGGCTTGTGCGAATCCAAAATTAAAATAACGTAAAATATAGCAAAGCAAGTTTCAAAATTAACGCCATACGTACCGCTTTCGAAATTCCTTCTCTACCATACTGATAAGCATTATCTAGTATGGAGTCCATTGTTTCATCCCAAGCGGGTGGTAATAACTGGCGCAATTCTGGATTTTGAACAACCGTTTGGTTTATAACATTACTCGTCATCTGTACTAACATAATCCCTTCTGCATAAATCTAAAATACATAAAATCTAAGTTAGCCCCACCGCTCAAAATAGAGAGTAAATGTCAACAATAGGTTTAAATGTTCAATAAATCACCAAAATTTTATGAAAATATTTTAAACCGTTTGCGAGATATCGCCTTGTAACGCTTTAAAAAATCGCCCTGTAGAAAGCACCACAAAAACTTTTGCAGGCAACCAGAAATACACGTAGAATGTAGTTTAAACACTGCAGGCGCTTGTGTCGAAAGTTGTCCTATATAACTGGTTTCTCTAACAAATTTAGTTTTTGGAAATAGATTTGAAACAAAAATATTTTTGTAACTTACCTGTAATGCTGTAAATATTGATGCACAAATCGAAAACACGATAAGTCCAAAAATAACAACACAACTCGAAACTGTATCAATACTGTCCTTGATACTGCTTTTTATAGCATCATTGATTCTGTGTATAACCTTGTAGAGCCCTCTTATAGGCACTGGAACTAAAGCATCATGACGTTCCGTACACCAGTCACTTAGACTATCAAAAAATATGGAGAATTTGTCATAAAGGTAGCTCCATACTCGCAAATAAATCCCCGCATGCTTTATCGCGTAGTACAATATTGGAAGAGGTAGAAGTGGAAGCAGAATTATGTTTTTCCAAAATAACATGGCAAGGCAGCACCATATAACAGAGTACAAATAGAATGTACTACCATAAGTTGCAGCATCAACATTTGGATCGCATTTCTTCGAGCTTATCTTACGACTAAGACTTAATAAATTAGACTTTCCAAAACGGGTGGAAAAGAACTGAGGTTGAGAGAGAGATCTTTGAAACTTTGGTCTAGGTTTCCTTACAGACGACGAGTGTAGAGTGGATGGTGCTTGCTGTATTAAATGTATCCCTTGATTGGTAAATAAAACGCCTGTAGGTGGTTCCGATCCAGGACTTTCAGTCTTTGGGGTTGTCTTGTTGTCATTAAAAAGTTCTAGAGTCCAGGGATCATCAGTTTCTGTCTCACTTTTGTTAACAGCTATACTATCGCCATTACCTCTTTGAGGGGTTTCACTTAGAGAGTCAGCAAATTTAACACTTGGGGTTGTTGTTTTTTCTTTGGTTTCATTGTCCTAAAACATGCTTTTCAATAAATTTCATTTTCATTTCAATATCTTATTATTAACATAAATTAACTATATATAATTAAACAGATGTTTTATTTATGACTAAAATTTATAAATATCATTTATTTATTAGTAAATAATTAAGGTTTGTTAATAATTATACTTTTAGTAAATAATTAACTTTATAAATTGTACTACGTACTGGATTCTACAGTTGGCCTAGCGTTATCATACATACGGCTGAGCGCTCCCCACTCTTCGCGCTCTATCTCAAGAACGGTTGACTGTATAAAATAATGGTTAAGACCAAATTTGTAGAGAATTTTATGCTCTACAAGTTTTCTAATAATTTCAAAAGTCATTTAGCGCAAAGGACACAAGATATTTACAAAAAACAGACTTTTGTGACTTTTGACCTTGAATATCTTGACTCGCGTACACGAGATTCTATGAGAGTTTTGAGCTAACTTATAAAATGTCAAAACAAAGATTTATACAAGTTTATAGGTTAATATCTTTCATTCCGAGGTTAAATCCCTATTTCTCTGGAGTATTATGGTATTATTTTATTTCTATAAAAGAAATCTGCCTCTGAGAGAAAGAATTGATATTCTTAAAAGAAGAGAAGAGGCCCAACCAGGGGAGCTATGAAGTGCCCCCCCTTAAGAAGGAGCTTTTTAATTTTTTACAGACATTATTGGGTAGATACACGATTTAACGATGTATTTATTCTACTATAATAACAAAAAACTAAAAGTTATACCTTAGGTTGAGTTTCTATGGCTTCAACTTTTTCCTCTACATCATTCACTCCATTTTCATCACTTATATCAAGATCTATTGGTTTATCATGAAATGCTATTGATAGTAGTTCAGTAAAGGAAATTTTGTGACCTACAAAAAGTTCCTTTTTATAAAATATATAATTAAAAGAAATATTAAATATTTATTTATTTAATGGATACAACATACAAAATGTTTTTGTTTATTTTATCAATTTTATTTCATGTTATACACTTTTTAAAAGTTTTATTTTATACAGGGAGAAACTTAAAGTTTTAAATGGGACACCCTGAATAGTATATTCCGAATTTTATTATGAATTCCAAACATATTTCCTTTAACTTAACATAAACCTGACGGATTTTCGAGATTTTTTATTTTGACAGTTTGTAGCATCTAAACCTCCCACAATCTAACATCCAAACAGTGTAACTTAGAGAAAAATGACTTGCGGTGCAGCCAAAAATATCTGATTCTATCCAAACTATTTTGGTTCCAGTTCCAGGCACTGACTGACTTCAGTATGGTATTATTATTACTACCCATTCCTTTATATAAAAACTTCAAATAACATTTACCTGCAGCATTCATATTAGAGTACACTTCATACACTTCAGATATGAATCCACCAAAAAAGACAATTTGCAATATTATAAATATTGGCGTCTGGAAAGAACCAAACTGGCTGGCCAGGCAGCATGAGCTTAGTAGCCATATTACAGTTGAAGCATAATGGAATTGAACATTATTCTCTTGTTTCCACAGCACAAATACTAGTGAAATATATCCAAGAATAATGGCAGATACCTTAAAAAGTCAGCATTGAAAACGTTATTTCGTATTCCCAACTGAGGGTGTGAACATGAAAACACCACACATTGTATATGCAAAAATTAATATTTTACAAACAAATTTGTATAAATGTATGAAGCAAACCATAAAATACTAATAAATTTAAATATTATTAAATTTAAAAATAGCTAGATAAATATGAAAATATGCTAAACTGAAGTAATATTAAAATCTTCCAAACATTGACAATTTAAAACTTAATCCCCTTTTCTGGTATAGCTAAACCAAATTATAGTTAATACTGATCTATATTATCTCTTATAAGTTTTAAAAAAATTTTAATCAAAGGCTAGCATAAGCTTTACCACCTTTATGATTATGCTAGCTAAGTAACCTATTCCTCTTTTAGAATTGTAGCCATATGAAAAGCTCAAAAAAAGGTTCCTTACCAATGTAACTGTCGAATTGGTTATTACAAAATTTATGGACCTGTAAATCCATACTGTGCTAGTCCATAACACTGACATAATGAGGCTCGGAGTAAAATGGTACAATAATACTGCGACAGGAATTAATACTGTAACCACTGTTATTAACTTTATTCTATTCCATAAGAATTCACCAATACATTCCGATACTTCATTAAAAATATTAATGGGGAGTAAAACTAGCCCCAATATCGCAGGAGTGTTAGTGTCTTCCAGCATTTCAAACCAACTCTGAAATATATCTCGTAGAGAACGTTTTAGAGGATGTAAGGCAGAACCAACTAAAAGGGCCCACATTAAAGGTTTTACAAAAGGTTCCAAAATCATATAAAGACCGAGTGCCGCCGCACAACAAAGAAATAAAAGGAACATAGCCACTGCATTGTAGAGTGCATGTTTAACTGGTTTATCATATCCCTGTGGTAGACTACCAATCACACCAAAAATGGAATCTAGTGGTGATCGGTGATCCATTTTTCTATGAGTATCTAAAAATAAATTATAGTTAGGAAAACGCTCTTTTCTACAACAGTTTGTCAGCTATACTATAACTAAATTATACTAACGGAAAATCATAAAGCGATACTATAAGGTAATCATTAATTTTAGATTTGAGGTCAAAATATTAATTGATAAACAAATGTTAAGGTTAGAAATTTAATTGTTGTGGTTGAAATGTCAAATTCAAAAATTATTGACAAATGGCTGTGTATTGTTGCCAACCGAAGAAACTATAGATATAAATTAGAATTTTCCCATTGCTGCCAATCGAACACAGCAAGAAATATTGCATTTATTAATTATTACCATAGAATATGAGAAAACACAAAGAAAATAAAAGGATAAGTATGCTTAGAAAACAGAAGTCACGGGACCAGAGAAAATGCATAAGTGGCGCCAATAGTTAAAAAGGAAATTCTACTGGTGGACGCCAAACAAACAGCTGTTTCAAATAGGTTATGTTATGATTGATTATGAAATTTGACAGTGACAACAGAATCGGCAAACAAAACAAATTTATTTGATTAAAAAAATGTTAATATCCAAGTTAGTTGTTAATAATAGAACCGGTGAACTCTTTCCAAGACAATGCAGCTCTTATCTGAAGAGGTTTCTTTCGCAACAAAGAGAAAAGCACTATGATATTGTTATTTCTGGAGGTGGAATGGTTGGGACAACTTTAGCATGCACATTAGGTCACTTTTTGTTTATAATTATTTAAAGTAGTATCATTTTATTATTCTACTAAAAATTATGTAACAACACTTTTTTGTGTTCCTTCTGATTGGTTGCTTTTGATGTTAAAATAAATCGAGTTTAGAGAATGTTACTATAGGTTTTACGAGAAGCTTTATTTGCTAAAAATGTTTTTTAAACACTATTTACTTAATATATTAATATACCAAATACTGGCTTAGCTTAAGGCTGCTACATATAACATGATATTCAGCCCCACATTAACATAAGTAACACCATTTTTTGTTTCTTCGTGTGTAGATTCTGAGTTATTTTTTGAAATATCTTTGTTTCTTCATTCTTTATACATACCTATGTCACAGTTTTTTTTTGTATTACCTATATTTATCTATTACTAATACATACATATTAAGAAAACATATTTATTGTGTTATTGTAGGAAAAAATAACAAACTAAATCAAAAAAACATCCTTCTCTTGGAAGCAAGCAAACCTAAGCCATGGAGTTTACCTGAAAAATACAGCAATAGAGTGGTATCTATAAATCCAGGAACTCGCGGATTATTGAATGACATTGGTGCTTGGACTTTTATTGAAAAAAGCAGATTTGCTACAGTAAAAAGATTACAGGTAGGTAAGTAAACAAGCAGTCCTAAAGTAGGTTTCCATTTGAAGTACCATTAAATTTCTCTTAGGAGATCCTGTTAACTCACCAAAATTTCATGAAAATATTTGAAACCCTTTTCAAAATATCGCCTTGTAACACTCACCCTGTATACAGAATAAATTTTTGGCTACCCACCCTTAAGTAGTTTTTAATGGAAGCCCTTTGGGACTTCCATTATAGTTTGCCTAAAACTTAATATACCTAAAATTGGTAGGTATTGGCACATTCTTCTACTTTTATCATGAATACATTTTTTATGATTCTTATAATAAGAGAGACAAAACTTAAAAGTTTCAAATCTCATAAATATCTTGTGTATGAAAATGCCAGAATCCTGGAAAGTATAAATATAATTTTGGGAAAAAACTGGCAACTAAGGCCCTTTACACACTATAGTCAAGATAGCCTCGACTCAGACTTGTCGCGAAAATGTTCATGTGGTCGCTATACGGTTTTTGCCTTTGTAAAAGACACATAGACGCAAATTTGCGCACAGTCATATGTTTACATGGCCCATAGTTTTAATCAAAACTGTCTTGACTATAGCACAGGGCCTAAAGAAAAACTTTAAAACATTTAAAAAAAATATATTTTTGACATCAGTCTAGTATTATAATTAGATATTTCATATAGGTATGGGATGCTTTATCAGATGCCTCTATTACTTTTGGCAATTCTGATCATACAGAAACAGTTTCCTTCATAGTGGAAAATGATCTGTTATTGGCTGCTGTCAGAGAGGAATTAAAAAATTGCAGTAATGTTGATGTCCTGTATGACGCCAAAGTGGAAGGTTATAATTTACCAGAATACCATGAAAACTTGGTCAAAATTAGGTTGGAAAATGGTGATGCCTATTCTTGTAATTTACTGGTAAGTATATATTTTTCTGGATGCTATTGATCAGTGACGTACGGGGACAATTATATAAGGAGAAGCGATCCGATCAAAATAATTTAAAAAGCAAGTTTTACTGACTAGATCTACCGCCAAGTATTTTGTGATGGAAAAAATTCCAGAAATAAATTTTAGTTCATAAAATGGTTCCTTAGGGTTATGTTAAAAAGTTCATAAGTTTTTTCCCTTGAGTGAGGCCTTTGCCCTCACTTCCCGGGGGTTAAAGGAAATAGAAATCAGTTTTCGCCATTTTTTCTTTTAACCTTTTATGTCAAAAATAGTTACACACAAAGTTATAATTAAAATGGTACATTAAGCTTTTGGGCACATTAAGAAAACAAAACTTCAATAAAATACTGATTTTACTCATCAAAAATAAATATATTGTACAAAAATATTATAAAATTCTATACATTCACAGTAAATACATAGTTACGCCTCTGTATTATGTTTAATTCCTAAGGCTTTATAAAAAGGCTTAAATAAAATAAATATCTCTAACTAAACCTGTGTCACACGTAATAAATATTATGTTATATAGACATTGAATACACAGTTAGTATAATATATCACAGTACATAGACTAGATTAGCCACACCTTCAAAAATATGGTTTTATATCCAGTTATAACGGTTCCACACTGTGAGTGTGAGGGGATAAAGGTGGAAATCCATAGGTAGACACAATTACCTCAATTTCTTCAGAATGATCTCGTTATTCCCTAGCACAATGAGTAACTAAGACCTTATCTTTTAAAAAACTTAAAATACCTGAAGCTAAACCTGAGCAAATAGAAACAAGGAAAGCAAGCCGTTTAAGTTGGATGTTAATATGGACTTTGTATCTTATAATTTACCAAAGACTCACTGTACAAAAATAACGTATTTTAATGTATATACAGGGTGTCCGAAAAGTCTTAGTATGGGCAAATATATTTGCTATTAGTAAAGATAGAGACATCAAATTGTAGGTGTATCTTATTGGTTAATAAATCTACTAAATTATGTAGTTTAACTTTTTCAATCAAGGGGTGACGCTAGAGAGTTGAGGTCAACAATTTTAAATGCAACCCTATGCCGTGTAGTACCTCATTTTAAAGGTCTTCAAAAAAGAAACATTATACCGCAAACCCGAGATTCGTTTTTAAGCACCAAGCCTTTGAAAATTAAAAATCGTGAAAAAAAAATTCTGCTTCCACCGCAAAGCATGTCGACACATCGCGATAGCTATAGTTCTGGCGCCTATAATCTGGCACATTCATTTACGAATCCAAATAATGATTAATGAGGTACTTCTATAAATATAAACCAGGGGCGTATCAAAATAGCCGCCCTTGAGATCTGATTTATAATAATAATCTACATACATAATATGTATGATAACTTTTAAAAAATATCTATCCGCGAAAGTAATAAAAACTGTACGTAACTTTAAAGCAATAATGCCTTCGTATTGGGGGTGTCAATCCCAGGAAGCACTTAGTCTACATTGACGTCATTGGTTAATACGCGAAAACAGTGATTCAGACAAATCTCAACTGGGATTTCCACGACAACCAGTCTTTTCATGGAGGATTATAATTTTTCCAAATTGTATACATCCAGGTGACTGAATCTACCATTATTATTATTGACACCTAATTGCGTATTATTAAATTTTTCGAATTTCTGCTTAACAATTCTGTTAATTTCTGCAGCTAATTCGTCTTCAATTTTAGTCAGCGGCTTTGTTTCCTTTCTAGCAGAGCTATATCTGTAACTGTTTCTTAAAGAAGACAGATTTTTTCTAAAAGATTTACCCCTTGATTTATCTTTCTTGCTTAATGCCAACTGATACGCATTTTGTATTAAATTTTTAGGTGTTTTATTTTCTCTCGGATCATTTGGCCTAACAATTAACGTGAAATCTTTTTGTGATTTTAACAGCAGAGCTTTTCTATGTAGAGACTTCATTATTTTCGGTGGTACCCATTTCAGGAGTTTTGAAAACAACATACTTTCTACGTGAGCCATCAGCTTAACTTGACGTACTAACCCGTCCAATGTGGCACTTTTTTGGAGCCCCTGAATGTCACTTACGGCTAAACCAACCAGAAGGTTCGTTAAAATTATGGTTACTAAGACAACAAATACCAGATAGGTCAAGTGCGCTGTGTATGGATACTTTATTTCGTAATCGCCGAAAAACACGTCTTCATATTCTAGTTCACCAGACATCATGATGATAACTTTGATAAATACCCACAAAAGGTTTTTAAAGGGTGGATAGTTGGGAAAAAGAACTCCGAAGGCCATAGTAAAGGCAAAAATAAGGCAGGAATATGCACACATAAATTTGGCAAAATTAATTGCTACAGAGGTAAACATTTGGACGTAGATTCCGAAAGCTGGAAACCTAGCGACAATCATCATATCTTCAACCCAAGCTAAGAATATGCTTATGGCGGCAACGTGATGTTGCCACGTGTACACAAACTCCCTAATGTTCATTTGATACATGGGTTGAACGTAACAGAAAACACTTAGTATTACAGCCCATTGAAGGAAGTTCTCCCAATCGCGAATATATGTTTTAAAGCTGTGAAATATTTGAAATAACTCTTTCAGCATTAATAATACGTTTAAAAAGAGCACATAGTATCCCAAGTCTATAAGTGTGTCATCGGCAAAACAATTAGTTTGCATTTTGGACCTTCTAAACGAAGGACAATCCTTTAGATAAATTCCTTTTATGTACAGCGAAAGTAAAACTACGAAGATATTTTGGTAAATGAGGCTAAAGAAGAAAAATTTCCTTATCATTCGCCATTTTAAAAGTAAAAATGTTTCGCAGAGCGGATGTTCGAGCACTTCTTTATGGCCAACTTCGATGAAGTTTGTGAGTAAGGACGTTTCTTGATTGCCCATTGTAGGTACTAAAATTCGGAAGTCAAACTTCAGTTGGCAGTCTACGTCTCCTATATCATGTTCGTTGAGACGAATTGAACTATCAAATCTGAAAAAGAAAGTAATATTGTCACAAGTGGAAAAACCAATAATATTTCATAGATCAATATTTGGAAGTTCAATAAGTAAACTATAATCCTATTTTACTTTAATCATAAGATATTGCCCTCTACATTGGCAGGATGTAGCTTATTTATTGAATATGCATTAAAATTGCAACTATGAAATATTATAGTTCCTTTATAAAATCAAACAATTACTTGAAATAATTTATTAAAACGACGTTCAATTACCAAGTCAGCAGTATCGAGGTTTCTGACCTAAAGTCAATGCTCCTCAAAAAGGGGGGAAATTGCTGACTGGGTAATAGGGCGATCGCAAAGACAAGAGTCGGAAAGGACACTAGTGCACTATCCTCGGCCCGATACGTTTGTGATTGTGATAGATTGTAGAAGAAATGATCTTCAAATCTTTAATGTAAGTAATAGAAAATTAAGTTGTCTTTCGAGAGTAATAACATAAATCTGTCTTTTGTTTATGTCATTGAATGTTTCTATTTTTTGTAAATAAACGATTTAAGTTTGTTTTTAAATCGTTTTTGAAGATCATTTCTTCTACAATCTATCACAATCACAAACGTATCGGACCGAGGATGGTGCACTATAGTGTCCCTTCCGACTCTTGTCTTTGTGATCGCCCTATTACCCAGTCAGCAATTTCCCCCCTTTTTGAGGAGCATTGACTTTAGGTCAGAAACCACGACTTGGTAATTGAACGTCGTTTTAATAAATTATTTCAAGTAATTGTTTGATTTTATAAAGGAACTATAATATTTCATAGTTGCAATTTTAATGCATATTCGATAAATAAGCTACATCCTGCCAATGTAGAGGGCAATAACTTATGATTAAGTAAAATAGGATTATAGTTTACTATAATTGGTTTTAGGACGTGACAATATTTAAGAACAAGGTGCACAGAGAAGTTGTATAAGAAGAACATTAAGGGTAGATTTCATTCCATAACTATAAATTTACCTAGATTTATAATAGGGTATAACCTCAGGCGTTTTCTTAGTGATAAAATTTAACGCTGATATTCCTCCCTTGGTTCTGGCAGTTACATCTCCTCCATGTTGAAGCAGTAACTTAACGCAGCTGGAAAATTCATTGAGAGCTGCCAGGTGCATGGGTGTGTACCCAAAGATATCTGCATGGTTAGGGTTTGCACTGAAGGTCAGTAAGATTCTCGCGCCGTCGCAGGATCGCTGTACGTTTACTGTAGAACAGTGGAGAGGAGTGCGCCCGTCACTGTCTGCAGCATTTGGATTAGATCCTTAAAAATACTATATAGTTTTAGTAACAGTACCAGAAAAGTTAATACAAATAGAATAGTTTTTAAAAATAAATAAATAAATATATATATATATATATATATATATATATATATATATATATATATATATATATACATATATATATATATATATATATATATATATATATATATATATATATATATATATATATATATATATATATATATATATACATATATATGTATATATACCCAGTATACAGTATGTCCGCGGATGGGATTTAGAAAAGGACAGATGGACCAAATTTTGATACGTAAAGATATCACTCATAATAAAAGTTTTTGCTTGTAAAATAGATAAGATTCACCTTATGAAAGTTTTTAATATTTTCTAATTTATTGCATCATCCAAATATAATTTTCTTTATTATTTGTTATAATTTCTGACTTCATAATTTTGCAAAAAAAATAAGCGCTTCGTATTGATTGATTTGGCCTCAAAGTGTGATAAAAACTTTGGATTTGCAACACACAGCTCCCTTGGCGTTTTACGTTTTAATTATAAACTGTTAGAGTGCAAAAACAAATTAACACGATAATTTCGTTTTATTTTTAAATTTTGAATGGTCTATAGAAGTATAAAAAATCCGAGTGTTTTAAGTGAATACCTATAAAAAAATGTATGAACCACTTGCTTATCATAAACAAATATAATAAGTATATTTAGAACTAGTATCTATCTGGAGGTTTAAAAGGGGAGCAATAAAACGCAATTTTTAGAATTGGGGAATGAAAAAAAGTAAAGAAAATATAGAAATTTAAAAAAAGTTTTATTAACCAAAGCTTTTAAACTAAAAGGAAAAACGTAAATATCATTGCGTTGAAAAATTGTAAAAGTACTGTCTGGTCTGCTTGTCTCATGAAACACAGGTGCCCATATGGGGATTTGTATCCGTTTATCCACACCGTTTACATTTAAAATAAAAAGTAAAAATACCTGGTTTTTAGACAGGTACGTAAGAACAGATATTTTGCTGAATAACAAGGAATATGCATGTAAAACTTTGTCGGAACTATGCAACTCTTACTTGTACTGTAATGATTTATAACCAACCTTTTTGTAGTAGCAACTCCAATGTTTCAGAACAGTGCGACAGCGCAGCCAGATGCGCAGGTGTTTGTAGCTTACGATTTGTTGCATTAACTATGGCGCCGGCCTCGATTAACAGCTGAATACAGGAGATGTAACCCTGTTCTGCCGCTAGATGTAGCGGCGTGAGTTTGTCTTCACCGCTCTGAACATTGACAGCTGCTCCGTGTTCCAATAATAACTTTACACATTCTAGGTTTCCCAGGGTTGTGGCCACGTGCAGGGGAGCTTCGCTAAACACCTACAGTTAAGAAAGTTCAATCAGAAATATTTTTTCAATAATGAAATAACAAACAATGTTAGTCAAGTTCAGTTTTATTTTAAGCGTCTGAATCGCTAAAAATGACTAATACCTGTGGTGTGTTTGGAATAGCATTATTTTCCAACAACTCTTTCACACAATCTACAGCTTGACTCTGTACGGCATAGTGTAATGGACTTCTTTTCTCTACACCAACATTGACGTTTGCTCCATATTTAATAAGCAATTTAAGGCTGCTGAGATGACCCCTACTGGCTGCACAGTGCAATGGAGTCACCGAAATTTTTTGATCTTGTTCAAAGTAAGCGCCATTTTGTAGTAGAAACCACACGCAGTCGCTGTGGCCCGCGTAAGACGCCAAATGTAGAGCTGATCTACAATAAAGATAGGTGCTACTAAAATGGGGGTCAGATAAATGTCAAAATTAAAGGTCAAAGTGGCGCTAGCATAGCTTGTTTCCAATCATAGACTTTAAAAAAACTAAAGACAAAGTTATTTTCTATTCAAAGCTATCAGCCATTGAATTTGCACTAAAAACTGGTGGGTTGTATTGACTGGTCAACTGCAGACGGTTGCCAAAGTGTAGGTAGGAAATGTCCTGATTGATGCCATCCAAGCATTACAGTATTACAAGACATTTATTTGACTATATTTTCATCTAATAAAATTAACAGAAATAAGTATTAAGTAATAAAAAAATAATACTCACATTTTGTTCTATTTTATGAAGCATGGCCGAATAAACTTTTATTCCCTTCTCACCCTGATAAATTATTAGGTTATTAAGTTAAAGTGACAACGCTATTTGACGGTTTACTACAAGTTTTACTATGAATTGAAAAGTGACACAAGCGACCATTCATAAAATTCGTTGACGTTTGCTACATTGTTCGAAAGTGGAACGAAGAAGACGAAGATGAAAAAGACCGTGATGGTTCTGACGTGTCTACAAATAGACACCTCTAAAATTTTAACTCCCCCGAGCCTTATGGGATTAGCAAAAAAAAATTATGTTACAAATAAATTATTTTAGAAAAAATCTTCTTATAACATTAAACGTTTTATCTTAATTGTGAAAAGATTGCTTACATTTGTAAAATAACATATTGCTCGGAATTCTGTTTCTGTATCAACAGATTTGTTGAAAAATAAATTTGTTAATATGGTGGATATTAAGCAGATATAGGTAATACATAATGAAATCAGGAAAAATACGGTCTGGAAATAGTGTATTGACGTATTAAAATAGGTATTGTTTTGAAAAACTGGCTAATCTTAATTCAATTGGGATTGTTTGTTTAATAACTTCACAGTAATTTAACACAAGGAAATCATATTACACGGAATTTTAACATTTGGAATTACAAGTATTTATATGAAATACATACATCGCAAATGTCTAGGAATATTTTTGATTTATATAAAATAATGTTTATTGTTGTTCTGTCCCAAGAAAATCTTAAATTTATTACTATAAGTACTAAAAGATTTACATGGTAAAAACAAGTTGTGCATTTTTGTATGAAAATGAAACCATCATTCCAGAAATTTTGGAAAATAATAATAATAAAAAATAAACCCTGTATAGCTGCCTTTATAATATGTTCCAAGGTCGCCTTATGGATAATGTTTCTACTAGTAATTAAAGAAAATAGCAATTTTCCCTATTACTTACCTTCCAGATTTATCCTTGGCGTTTACAGATACTCCTTCGTTCAAAAGGTTTCTTAAAACGTTAACTTTTCCGTACCAAGCCGCCAGTAGAAAAGCAGTTTTTTGGTATTCTGTACTAGAAACGCTGGATAGATTTTCAGATAATACAAAATCTTTTAACTTTTCTCCACCGGGAAGAGCCTAAAAATTAACCCTATCTAAAACTTTTATTAGGAGTGACATTTTTACATACTATCTTGCAAAAATTGGTTCTTCCCAACCCAACCCAACCTAAGTACATAATACTAAATACATAAGTTAAATAATGTTTACATTACTTGTAGTTCAGCTGATAAAACATCTGGATTCCATATTTCCTGATCTGGAATACGCCTTATTTGTGGTTCAGTTTCATAATCGGTTCCAGTATCTTCTTCACTCGATAGGTCGAACGAAGGCTCTTCGTCCATACTAATGTTTGTGTCTGCCCATTTGATGTCAGTTTCTGATTTATTAACAGCGAAATGCTTATCACTTAGGGGTTCCATAAGTTAGACTTATTCTTTTCTAAAATTATGGAATACGTTAAAATGGAACGGAAACATGGCCATTGAACACCCAATGGAAGCAAGACAGCAGATGTAAATAAATCTATCTGATCTTAGATACATAATCTAGGGTGCTCCCGGTATATATTTCATGAAAAACACGCGAAAAGGAAAATATTCGTTTTTTTATTAAAATGTCGCGGTAAAAATAATTAAACTCGCCTAAAATAAACTTTGCTCAGACATAAAATTACACTTGAGACTTAATAAGCTTACCTAATAGTTAAAATTATACAAAATGCAGTCACAACAAAATTTTAAAATATGTAATTGCAATTATTGTCGTAACTATTTCCCCGGAAAAATGTTGTTTGAACATTATTTGATTATGTTTGGTACTTGGTACATAATGGCTTTCTTAATACTCCATTTTTTTAAATATGCGTAAATATTTTTCTGCGCTTAAAATAGTATCATATGCATTGAGCATTTAATGATAGGATAGCAATTAAGACATGAGGAGAGAATACAAGTGTCTTAATAGCCATTAAATGTCCAGTAACAGTAATAAAAAACTTAAATAGCAATTTTCAAAATTTATTAAACTTATTTTGTCGTATGTTTTTGCTGATTTTACGGGTAATAAATTGTTTGCTGCTCTTGTGGCCTCTTCCACAATTTCTGGTGGAGTTAAATTCTCAATTTCACTCCCAATATCGCACATTTTTACCGATTTTATTTCTAAAAAGCACAACTATTACGAATTTACTTATTTATTTTATTTAAGTAAACAGTAACTATGAACTGTAAAATTTGATGAATTGTAAATTTGTCATGATCGTAGCGATCTTTGATATTGACCGAATATTGCTTTGATATTGCATTTCTATTGGTTATAAACTTGAATCTTAATGAAAAATCTGTATCTTAATGCATCTCAGTAAATCAATTAAAGTATGGGAGTAGAGAAAAATATTTCAATAACTTGTCAATGAAGAAAATGCTTGGGAAGTGGTTAGATGTGACAGAAACGAGAATGTTAAGGTATAAGAAGGTATATGTGTAAGATGACAAGACAATAATTATTTCGCAAGAGGGTAATTAATGGTAATGGGAGGGTAAGGGATGAGACGTAGAGGAAGTCTAAAGCAAAGATGGGTGAACGAGTTAAGAATGATTTAAAAGAATAAAGTTTAACAGGAAGAGAAAGTCATGACTGGGCATTGACCTCATTTTAAAGGTCTTTAAAAAAGAACCATTTTACCGCAAACCCGAGGTCCGTATCTTATTCGTTTTATTCGTTTTTAAATGCCAAGCCTACAAAAATTAAAAATCGGGAAAAAAAGTAAAAATTTTAATGCCTCTCTTTCTCTTATTACTTTAAAAGTTGTTCAAAATAACCAATATAAACTTCCTGGCAGTAATAAAGTCGATTTTGGAACTCGCTTCTCATATTTCGAGAATAGCAGGTGTTACTTCTTGACAGACGTTGACAATTCGTGGACGTATCTCGGCGAAATTTTCGGGCTTTGTTAGAGGTACACTTATTCTTTCAAATATCCCCAAAGGAAAAAAATCAAGAGGAGCAAGGTCCGGAGAACGAGATGACCATTCAATAAATCCACGTCGCCCAATCCAGTGCTCCGGGAATTCATTATTTAGAAAATCCCTGACTGTTAAATCGATATGAGGAGGTGCTCCGTCTTGTTCGAAAAAGAGATCATAATTTTTCTATTCAATTTTTATATTCAAGTATTGTATTTTCCCCAAAAAATATCTTAAAGTCAAAAAATTAATATGATTTTATTTAGCAATCTATGGGGTGGGGGAGGATATATCCCCCATATCCCCCCCAAGAGCTGTATTTTGTCATTTTACTTCAAATTGAGTGAACATTTTTGAACGAGTTTTCGAGCTCAATTTAAAATTCTCTTTTTATGTGCATATACTTCTCTTAAAAGATACTTTAGGATGAAACAATTAACTAACAAACTTTTTCAAGTTCTGCTTTCTTTCTCGGGCCTACTTTTAGCCACTAAAATAAACTTACCAAGTTTGTTTATTGAATCGGCAATTTCAAACAAGATATGTTTTAATTTAATAAATTTGAACATAATGTGTTAGGAAAATTATTTATTTCAAAATTCGTGGAACACCGGATTTTATATTTTTTATGTTTTATTGTGACGGGATTAAATTTTCCCCAACATGTACTGAGATAATTTATTAAAAAATACCTCTTATATAGGAAAATAGAAAATCGATTGAGTAGGTAATTGACGGATCATAAAAAAGCAGTTAAAGAAAATTGCTTTAATTAATTGTTTTTGGAGGATCCTTGTGTAAAGGAGTTTCATTAAGCGAATCCGATGAAAGATGAGAAACTCATTGGAGTACAAGCTGAAAGCCACTAGCGTGAAAAACCAATGTAATGAAATATTTAAAAACACAACAGCTGTAAGACATGTTTCGCTTATCACAGTGTCTAAAGATAGCATCCTTTGAATTTAAAAAAAAAATGAAATGCTAAGGTGAACTAACACCATCTTTTTGATATATTTTAATTATGATATAGTATCTTTAGTAACGTAACCATGGGATAAATTTGTATTAATACGAGTATTATTTAAAAGAATAAAGTATCTTAAATAAATTTAACTTTTATTATATTTTCATTTCAAAATCTACAGTAGGTATGTCCACGGGGGAGGGGGGGGGGGGTGGGGGTGTTGACAAAAAGACAGATGAGTAAAATTTTAGATACGAAAAAAAAATCGTTTTTGCCAATTCGCGATGAGTAAATTTTGATTTTTTCTATGGCGTGCTTAAAAAATATAAAACATGAAATCGTTTAAAGAATAATCTTGCGTTGTTTCTCATTTTAACGCAAAATGTTAAATAAAGAGTTGTTTTAAATTTTACAATTAATTATTGATCAAAATCCAGAAAAACATTAAATTATTGTTTTCTGATATTTAAAACTTTATTGTCACAATTTTAAATGTAATTTTCAGGTATTTTTTTGTGTCTACTCTGGAAAGTTATTGATGTTTTATAGCAAATAACTGAGCAACAATGATTTGGACCAATAGATAGCGTTTTTATTTGAATTATTTATTTTTATTAATTAATTTATTTAAATTTAAAAAATTTTAGTTTTCTACAAGAACCATCAGGAAACGTAACTGAAAAAAGGAATTGATCATTAAAGTTTGACAAATGGGGGTAATTCCAGAGACGGCTTCTAACCTAGTTGGAAATAAAATTAGGAGTCGATTTGAAAATAAAATACAAATATTTATTTACCCACATTGTGTTATTTGAAAGTGCGAGATACGAAAATATCATACAGGGTGTCTGAAAAGTCTTAGCATGGGCAAATATCTTTACTATTAATAAAGATAGCGACACAAATTTTAGTTGTACCTTATTGGTTGATAAATCTACGTTTTTATGTAATTTGACTTTTTCAACCCCCTTGGGGGGTTACGCTAGGGAGTTGAGGTCGAAAATTTTGAATGCAAACCTATGCCGTGTGGCCTCTTCGTTTAAAAATCTGCAAAAAAGAAACATTGTTTTAGTATTTTAGTATTTATTTATTATTGTAATTCATTTTTAAATGGCAAGCCTATAAAAATTATAACTCGTAAATCGTATAATCGGTCGGGGCAAAAGTCGACCATTAGTCGACCTCTTGTGCCATACAGCACAAGTCGGCGCTGCTATTTTTTGTTTTGTGGGGCACTTTTTTCTAACTTTTCTCCAACTTTACTTCTTCATTTGTCGTTGTTACATGTTTTGTTTTTTGACATCTGCGCAGTAGACCAAAATGCGTACCACGCGCAAACCGAGCGTGCTAGACATGCGTACGCAAGTTCAGGAGATGTACTTGGGTGTCTACATTCGAACCTATTCACTTGTAAGAATATATCCCCAATAGTTAAGGTACCACTACGTAGTTAACTGTATAACTTTTTCCCAAGGTTTTTTCGACTTTATTTTTCATTTTTTGCCATGTGCGCAGTAGACCAAAATACGTACCACGCGCAAACCGAGCGTGCTGGACATGCGCACGGACTTTTAGGAGATGGACTTTGGTGTCTATATTTGAACCCATTCACTTTTGAGAATCTATCTCCAGTAGTTAAGGTACCACTGCGTATTTAACTTTATAACGTTTTTCCCAAGTTTTTTCGATTTTATTTTTCTTTTTTTGCTATCTGCGCGGTGGCAAATAACGAAAAATACAGTCGAAAAAAACTTGGGGAAAAAGTTTTACCATTGATCAAAATGCGTACCACGCGCAAACCAAGAGGGCTAGACAGTCGCACGAAATTTCAGGGGATGTAATTTGTTGTCTAAATTCGCAGTGGTACCTTAACTACTGGAGATATATTCTTAAAAGTGAATGGGTTCAAATGTAGACACCAAAGTCCATCTCCTGAAATTCCGTGCGCATGTCTAGCACGCTCGGTTTGCGCGTGGTACGCATTTTGGTCTACTGCGCACATGGCAAAAACTGAAAAATAAAGTCGAAAAAAACTTGGGAACAAAGTTATAAAGTTAAATACGTAGTGGTACCTTAACTACTGGAGATATATTCTGAAAAATGAATGGGTTCAAATGTAGACACCAAAGTCCAACTCCTGAAATTCCGTGCGCATGTCTAGCACGCTCGGTTTGCGCGTGGTACGCATTTTGGTCTACTGCGCAGATGTCAAAAACAAAACATATAAAAACGACAAATGAAGAAGAAAAGTTGGAAAAAAGTTAGAAAAAAGTGCCCTACACAACAAAACATAGCAGCGCCGACTTGTACTGTTTGGCACAAGTGGCCGACTAATGGTCGACTTGTGCCCCGCCCGATTATACGATTTACGAGTTATAATTTTTATAGGCTTGCCATTTAAAAATGAATTACAATAATAAATAAATACTAAAATACTACAACAATGTTTCTTTTTTGAAGACTTTTAAACGAAGAGGCCACACGGCATAGGTTTGCATCCAAAATTTTCGACCTCAACTCGCTAGCGTAACCCCCCAAGGGGGTTGAAAGAGTCAAATTACGTAAAAAAGTAGATTTACTAACCAATAAGGTACAACTAAAATTTGGTGTTGCTATCTTTATTAATAGTAAAGATATTTGCCCATGCTAAGACTTTTCAGACACCCTGTATGATATTTTCGTATCTCGCACTTTCAAATAACACAATGTGGGTAAATAAATATTTGTATTTTATTTTCAAATCGAATCCTAATTTTATTTCCAACTAGGTTAGAAGCCGTCTCTGGAATTACCCCCATTTGTTAAACTCTATTGATCATCGAATAAGCGACTTTTCAACTAACTTAAGTTTTTTTAGAGGGCTCGCCCCGTATTATTTTTTAAATTCTACTCTTTAAGAGCTCTATTTTATGTTACCTACACCGATGTTCGACTGTTTCCCTATCATTTAAAAAAATTAAACCAAACTTAAGTAATTTTCCATACCCTTCGTGTATGAGTTAATGCAAGTCGTATGTGAAGTCGATGGAAACATCGACAGTCTTTAGTTAAGCGACAGTTAGGTGACCAGGTCCTTCAGTCATTCAAAGAAAGAGAGTTTATTATTAATTTATTTATTATGGGCTACAGTCAGCAAGAAAAGACTGATATATTTACAACATACATATATAAAATGCAACAAAAATAAAAAGGAAGCAAGGACACTATTATGTGCAACACTGTATAAAAACCGGCAAGTTCCAAGCTTAAACACCTTTGTAAGGACCTACAGGAAAATAATAAATTTCAAGATTTCGCAAGAAAAAAAAAATCAGCTGGATGTTTTACTCATTTTATAATTCAATTAAAAAAGTAATAATAAGTATTTAGTTATAACAAGTATTAAAAGCAGCAAGAGATTTTAGATTGGGGGTGGCGAAAAAATGTTAGCCCAAGGACAAAAAAGTTAAATCCGGCCTTGTCAAAAAATATCGGGCTATATTATTTTTGTGACAGAAAACACTGTACTCACCGAAAAAAGTTCGATTTTAACACAGAAAAACGACAAGCGCGAAATCAACGAAGACTGTACCGCTACTAAAGCTGTCTTTCAGATTTCGCGCTTCCTCTCGCTGAAAAATTCAAATCTATTTTTAAGTTTTCTGAAAAGGTATGAACTTTTTTGAATTTCCATAAAATAAACGTGTGTCACTAATTTTCACTTAGGTCGCTGTAGTAAGTGGGTCAAACACTATTTATCTTTTTATTTTATGATTTAAATTATACGAATTAATTTATTTTAGTATAATAGAAATCTAATAATAGGATTGAAAAATTCTAGCACGATCAATTGATATAAACAATTTAATTGTTTATTTCCTTATATTTTACTGCTGATTGGTTTTAGAGAAAAAGTTTTTAGACAAAAAATATTTCTCACGATGTAAGGAACAACTTTTGTCCTTACACCTTATTGAAAATTTTAATTTGGCTCAGTGGCAGATGGGTGTAGATCGGGCGGCCGAGGTTTGCTCAGGTTAAGTGGGGGGCTAATGGCATTTACGATTACCCACAGACAGTGGCGCAGCCACGGCGGGGTTTTGCCGTTAACACCCCCCCCCCCCCCAAAGGCCTAAAGATTATACAATACCCATTTCCCAAATTAACGAAAATAAAGCAATATTTGTCAAAAAATTTTGTCAACCCAAACCCCCCCACCCCCCTAGGGCGTATTCCTGGCTGCGCCACTGCCCACAGATGCCTGTGATATTTATGATTACCCACAGTAATTGCGATATTTTAGTAGAATCTATCCATTTGCAAATATTCTACATAACTGAAAGCCAAGCACCAGCCTTTATCAAAAAGTAGGTGGGGAACCATATTTCTTGCCGCTTTATAAATGTAAATAATATCTTATACTTGATTAGAAATCAGTGGTGGTCAACATAATTAATATACAAAGAAAAGGTAATATTACCAACTTAATTGGCCATATTTTGACTTTGACTTTTTTATAGAAAAATAAATAAACTGTATAAGACGCTAGAAGCGGCCTACGTGCAAAAAACGACCTACGTGAACGACTAACTGGACTTTTACAACGCAAGAATATCAGGGTTTACACATAGCTTCATAAACATATCGATCACTTGCTGCAGTAAACAGTTTTTGACAAAGCGCGATGAAATTTTTGTTTTTAGGACTAGAAATTCTTGATACTTTTACGTTTAAAAAATCCACTAATTGTATATTTAAACTTACTACTAATTAGAAGGTGCTCCCAAAACACTCTCGCTCCTCTTACTTAAAGTTTTTGTGAAGATAAAAAACATTTCTTCTCTTCCTCTTATATCTTTCTCTTTAAATTTGTAGTGTACATTTACTATTAATTTCTTTGACCTCAATATCAGTAACAAATAACATATAACCCAGAGTTGTAGAAAAATAAATCGTTTCTCGATACATTTCATCCCCCTCATCCTACCTGCTTTATCTTTTTAATATTTATTGTGGTCTGTTCAGGGGCGTATCGAAAGAGACTCCCCCCCTCTCATGAATATTCTGCGACTGTTGTGTAAAATCGGATTTCTTGACCCCCTCCCCTTTAACATTTTTTAACATCTGTTTAAATAATAAAAATTCCATTAGTTTTTACTTTTTTACAGCTAGGTTGTGATGGAGTAAACTCATCGGTGCGGAAAGCCATGCAAGTTGACTATCTTTCTTGGAGCTATCACCAAATGGGCGTGGTTGCAACTCTCAAGCTGTGCGAAGTAAGCAAAGACTGACTATTGTAAGCTTAATTTTTTTGCTTATCCATTTTTCTGTATTACTTATTTTGTTCTATTCTACTCCCTATTTTTCCTCATGTACGATGGTAAAACGAAAAAAGTTTCACCTTTACTTACAGCTGTACATTAGTGATGTAACAGAAGTTTTGTAACGGAAACGGAGATTAAAAATGTTATATAGTAGAAGCGAAAGTGACTAGAAAAAAATACTATATTTAAATATAGTACAAAAATATTTAGGTATTAATTTTCTCTCTTAATTTTAAAACAGATTAACTATCAAGATTTAATAGAGGCAAGTTGTATTCCAAAAACATAATATGTACTTTTAGCAGCCTTTTCGCTATATAGTCTATTTCGCTTCTCATAGTAAAAACAGAAACGAAAGTTTAAAATAATGTACAACTGCATTAGCGAAAGCAGAAGCGATGATCGGTTGCATCACTACTTTAGAGTTATCTAATCACAGATTTAATTTATACCTACAGAACTAATCTCTTTTGTGTCTTTTGCAGGAAATTAAAAATGAAATCGCGTGGCAAAGGTTTTTGCCAACAGGACCAATCGCCCTACTCCCAGTAAGTTTATTTTTGATTTAGCTCCCAATATGGATGATTTTATTTGAGAAAGGGAAAAGAAAGTACATTTATAGATTTGTGTTAATTTTTAGCTAACAGGAACATTAAGCTCCCTCGTATGGTCCACTACACCTCAAGAAGCCAAAAGACTGTTGGGATTATCAGATCAGGAATTCGTCGATGAAGTTAACAAGGCTGTTGTAAGTATAGAATAGGAAAAATAATGGTATATTGGTAAATTTCATTAATCCTTGGTCATATGCTTTAGCCTGTGGTATTTATGATTGCAGATAAGTATTAACCAACAGTAATTGGGTTATTTTAGTAGATAGGTACATTCTGCAGCCTGGCAATTGCCGTTCTCAAAAAGTAAGTGTGGGACCATATCGTTTGCAAACTGAATTATTGCAAACAGCACCTGTAAAAAGCAATTTTGGCATGCAGTCTTTATTACATAATGGCATAAAAATTTATAATGACCTTCCAAAAAACATAAAGAAAATGAATAAATTACAGTTATTTAAAATACATTTGAAGAAGCATTATTTAAAAATTTGAATGTTTTTAACAGTTTTTTAAGGAATTTTAAAATACACCTTAAAAAGTATTTTACAAAATTGACGGTTTTAATAGTTTTTCTTTAGAATTTTATTAGTTTATTAGTTTTTCGTAAATACTGATATATTTTTTAATGTTATGTTATATATATATATATATATATATATATATATATATATATATATATATATATATATATATATATATATATATATATATATATACATATATATATATATATATATATATATATATATATATATATATATATATATATATATATATTATATTCCCTGTAATAAACTTTAAGTTGGTTGGGAATACAGAATTAAAAAAAAATAACTTGGGAATAACTGATTGCTCTAAAACAAAAATAATGGTAACTATACCCAACCCAATCAATAGGTTTCGGTTAGCTATACAAAAATAGTGTGTCTTTTCTTTCATTACTTATACAGGTGCGTCACCGAGATGCGTGACAGTACGGTGACAGGGTTTATGATAAAAGCCGCGGGTACCCTTAGTAGATTAATTTAATAATTTCTAGCTTTACCTTTTTGTAGTGGTGCACTTACAATCAGTCCCCAACGGTTCAACAACTCACCAGTGCCTTTGACACCCTGTTAAGGGTTTTGAACTGTTCTGTGGATGAAGTACGACAGTACCCACCCAAAGTTCAGGCAGTTGAAGAGAAAAGCAGAGCTGCATTTCCTCTGGGTTTTGGCCATTCTAGTCGTTACATTGGCAAAGGAGTAGCACTTGTTGGGTAAAATCATCACATTAAATAAACTAAATAAATATATAAATATATATAAAAATATATTTTTCTAACGTATGAATGAAAGTCTACTTGTCAGGGGTACATATAAATATGCAAAAATTGAGAATAAATTCTCTAACCACCTGAAAATTCCTTATACAATAAGGATTTCAACAAATAATGGCAAAACAGCTATTCTCCGGGCTATATGCCCCTCCGAGCGCTGAATTACATGCCAAAGTTTGCCGTATTTTCTTCTAACACAGTTAGATAAGAAAATACTAATGTTTCGAATGCAAGAAACTACCAGGAAGAAGGAAGCTTTTTCTTTAGTTAGAATGTCGTCACCTGCAGACCGGTTTCGAACTCGTTGGTTCTCATCAGTACAGGATAGACGAACATACCAACCTTCCGAAAAAGTAATCCCTTATAAGGGATTACTTTTTCGGAAGGTTGGTATGTTCGTCTATCCTGTACTGATGAGAACCAACGAGTTCGAAACCGGTCTGCAGGTGACGACATTCTAACTAAAGAAAAAGCTTCCTTCTTCCTGGTAGTTTCTTGCATTCGAAACATTAGTATTTTCTTATCTAACTGTGTTAGAAGAAAATACGGCAAATTTTGGCATGTAATTCAGCGCTCGGAGGGGCATATAGCCCGGAGAATAGCTGTTTTGCCATTATTTGTTGAAATCCTTATTGTATAAGGAATTTTCAGGTGGTTAGAGAATTTATTCTCAATTTTTGCATATATATATTTTTCTTTTTGTTTTATTTAAAGAGACGCAGCCCACAGAATTCACCCATTGGCAGGCCAAGGAGTAAACCTAGGTTTTGGAGATGTGACGTGTTTGAATAAAGTACTAACTAACGCAGTTTATTCGGGAAGTACCATTAGTAAGTATATTCTACGCGAGGTGTATGAAACGAAAGATTTAAGAAGTAACTGAACGGTTTTACTTCTTTTTTTGGATGTTTAAATATACAGGGTGTTATGAATTGAAAATGTTAATTAAGCCGGTAAAACATAAAATTATATTGATTTTCCATTTTACGATATTTACCCCCTTTTGGTTTTATAGTAGTAAATCAAAGGTATATTTTGAAACGAACTTAAGGCGGTATTCTCCACGTGGCGTCCACGTTGACCAACCCAATTTCATTTTGACATAGTTTTTCGGCTTTAAAATTTTTAACAATAACATTATGAGTATATTAAGTGTAGATTCATATCCTGAAAGCAATTTTCAGTCAATTATTTATAAAGTTTCAACGTGTAAAATTATTTCATTTCGTAGATTATGTTAAAAGTTGACATTTTTTCTGTCACTAGGACCTCAATATTCTTTTTACATATTATTTTCCTAAAATAATAATAATAATAATAAAGTTTATTTAAATTAATTACAATTTAAACCTGATTATATATATATATATATATATATATATATATATATATATATATATATATATATATATATATATATATATATAATTGATAAAACCCCCGAAGACGTACTTGTTGGGGCAAATCTTATATTTAACATTACATTATTTAATTATATAAATTATTCAATTGAAAAAAAATAATATATTCAAATACATACATACAATTCCTTTTTTAGGACAAGAGAGATCCTTAGAGAAAAATAAATCAATAATTTTTATATTATACAAAATAATATCAAAGTAATTCCAAAAATTTCTGTAAATCGTTTGTTGTTAATATCCAAGCTTTAATTTCAATTTTATATTTTTTTAATGATACAATTCTTTTAATATTTACTGGTAAATAATCGTGTAAATAAAAACATAGATATTTATAATTCTTTTGTGCTATAAACTTATGTATTTTTGGTTTAATGGAAATTTCATTTTTATGACGCGTGTCATGGTTATGTTTTTTTAAATTGTATTAGATTTTTATTTTTAAAAACATATTAAAATATAATAAATATATATTTGCCTAAGGTCCATTTTTTTGTTTCTGAATATAATTCCTTTGAAGGATAAAAATAGTCTTTATTAAATATAATTTTTAGAAACCTTTTTTGTAATACTTTTGTAATACTATTTTTTTCACTAAAATTCTACTTATTCCTCCCCAACCTAAAATCCCGTAATTCAAATGAGTTTTAACTAATGCATAATACAAGTGTTTATATCCAAAAAAGGTTTTAACATTTTTGAATGTTGGTAGCAAACTTCTTAATTTTTTAATTAAGTAATCTACATGTAAATCCCAATTTAATTTACTGTCAAAAATTATTCCCAAGTATTTAACACTGTTAGCTTTTAAAATCTGAATATCATCGTCTATTTTAATACTATCCACATTTGAGGTGATATTATTTTGTTTTAGACTAAAGTAAGATAATTTGTTTTGTCAAAATTAATTGTTAATAAGTTATTATCAAACCAATTTTTAACTATTTTAAAATCTTTTGTAATTTTGTTATGTATGTTGTTCCACTTTGTATCACTATAAAAAATAACAGTATCGTCTGCAAAACTATGAATTTCTCCATCACAATTTATACTAAATAAATCATTAATGTAAATATTAAAAAATAAAGGTCCTAAAATTGTTCCTCGGGGAACACCGTATTTAAATACTTTTGAATAACTTTCTTCTTTATCTATCATAACATGATTTGGCCTATCTTTTAGATAGTTTTTTTTATGAACTCTAATAGTATTCCTCTAAATCCAATATTTTCTAATTTTGTAATAAGCAAATTATGGCTAACAGTATCGAAAGCTTTTGCTAAATCCAGAAAAATGCAAATACAAGGTTTTTTATTATATAATGTATCATATATTTTTTCTGTCAAATAGCAAGTAGCATGTTGCGTTGACTTATTTTTTTGAAAACCAAATTGTTTTTCAGAAATAAAATTTACTTTTTTAAAATAACTCAATTCTTATTTTTACAATCTTTTCAAAAACTTTAGCTAATGAAGATATTACTGTTATCGGTCCATAATTAGTAATTTTACATGAATCTCCACTTTTAAAGATAGGTTTTATTACACCAATTTTGAAAGCCTCTGGATATATACTTGTTTTAAAAATATTATTTATAAGAAAAGTAAGTGGTCTAGAAATCCTAGTTTTAATGTATTTTAAAACTTCCGAAGTTGTGCCGTCAGCACCAGGTGATTTTTTTATTTTTAAACTATCAATTATTTCTTCAACTTCTTGACAATTAGTTTTTTCTAAATTAATTGAACCTATGTTGTTGATTTTTTTATCTAGAAATGAATTACTGTTATTTCCGTTCTTTATCTTGTTCGCTAATTTTTCTCCCACTTCAGAAAAATAATCAATAAAACTATTAGCCATAACTTTCTTATCGGTAAGTGATTTGTTTTCAACCCTAATCTCATTTATATTTTTTTGGTTTTTGATTTTTATTACATGATTTTTTAATAGTTTTCCAAAAAAAAAATGTTATTAATACGCTAAAAAATGATGGCCAACATGGACGCCACGAGGAAAATGCCGCCTGACCTCAATTTGTAATAATATGTAACTTCAGCTAGCAGCAGCTAGCCTCTAAAGTATATATTAATTTCTATCCTAAAACTATATAATTTTTGTCTTTAAGTTTTAATCATACCCTATAGTGATAAAATTTAAAACAGTTTAAAAAAACATGCATTTTCTCTTGTATTACCCCTATTATCAGGTAGTTTACCTACCTAGACCTCCTACTTACGAGAATTCTGTTCTTAAAAATCCGTTATCTTTATTGCAGCTGACCTGAACTACCTGAAAGAATACGAATCAGACAGGCAAAAACACAATATCCCAACAATGCTGGCCGTTGAAGGTCTACATAGGCTTTACAATACGGATTTTACCCCTCTTGTTCTCTTGAGAAGTTTGGGTTTACAAGCGACCCATGCTATGGAACCCCTCAAGGTAAACATCTTTCTTTCCCCTAAGTTGTTATGAGATTCGTAAATAATAAGGGTTTTAACGAATGTTCTTGCGAGAACGAAGTATACCATATGTTTATAATGAGTTATGCATGTAACTATGAGGTTTGACTGCTGAATATATTAGGATCTGAAAATTTTTTGGGGTATGCAAAAAATACAAAAACAAAATCTGGTTAAGAGTAAAGTTGCCCTTTTTAAAATTTTAATGCAAACCTTAAATAAACAAGTTGTTTTAAATTTGAAAGAGTTCTTATTCCAGATTTTCAAGTAAAAATTTGAAATTTCTAAATTACGCTTTTATAATCAAAATTTTCACATTGTCACATTATAAATTATAAATAAATATTACAAATGTTTAAAATATCATATCTAAATAAACAAAAAAATAAATAATGAGTTATATAAACATATAAGTACATTTATCTCTAAGTAGGTACTCATAAATATTTCAAAATACTTTTGTATTTTTATTGCAATAGGTACCTAATCATTTTTTTTCGGTAGAAATTTAACTAAAATCAATAGATCGGTAGATAGCTTCCGAAATCGATAGATCTACCGAAAAATCGATAGGTCTGGCAGCACTGATCGCATTAAACAACTAACATACATATTATTATGTATATGAAAGACCCATTGAAAACGAGGAAGAAATTTTAAAGCAGAGAATTTTAAGAACGATATAATCGATTTTACTGGAAGAAATAAGAATAAACTTTAGCCATTTTTGACAAAAATGCGTAGAATATAGAGAAGTTTTTGAAAAATAAATATGACGTGCCCTTAATTTTTTTAAAGTATAATAAAACAAGAAATATTTCTCGAATATTACAATTATTATTTAATATTCTATTAGTAATTTTCTTTAACCTGTATGAGTCTGTAATTTTGGATTATAAATATTCTTTGCTCTCAAGACAACATCTTTATTATTTTGATAAATACGTTACAGTTATCCAAGGTGTAATGAAATAAAAAAGGTGACAATGTGACTTGGAAAAAATTTTGATTTCAAAAGCGTATTTAGAAATTTCAAATTTTTACTTCAAAATCTGGAATAAGAATTCTTTTAAAATCTAAAACAACTTTTTTATGTAACGTTTTGCAGTAAAATTTTAAAAAGGGCAACTTTACTCTTAACCAAATTTTGTTTTTGTATTTTTTGCATACGTACACAAAACAAAATTTTTGGCATCCTGTATCTTATTTTTAAAGTAAGTAAAAACTTTTATAAAGAATGAGCGTTTTTCGTATCTTTCACTTTCTGGTCCATTTGACCTTTTGTCTGCCCCATTCGTGGACATACTGTATATAACCATAGTAATTGTCAATTTATGTCCTAGAACTGACTGACACTGACACATATTTTTTGTAAAAGTTTCCCCAGAAAACGTTTTTTAAAATCGCTTAATTGTATTGTTTATTAAAACGTGGGAGATATAGTCAAAATTTTGTTAAGACAACTCCCAGAATCTATTTGTTTTCTTTGTTTCAGAGGGTCATCATCTCTCAGGCAGCTATCTAAACGTTGATCATTGATTTAAACTATACCAGTGGCGATAAACATTCTCATTTAATTAAATTTAATTAGTTTTTAAATGATGTTTTGAAACTTTGTATGGTTATTTTCCAAGGGCGAAAAATTAATGATTTTTTCTTTAAACGTCAAAAAACTTAACATGAAATATCATAATTTATCAATAAATTAAAATTTTACTTTATTGTCTTACTTTTGCAGAAAAAGTTACCTTTTTTCCTAATAAAACCATATAATAATAATAATAATAAAGTTTATTTAAATTAATTACGATTTAAATGATTATATATATATATATATATATATATATATATATATATATATATATATATATATATATATATATATATATATATATATATATATATATAAAATGTATATTATAAATAAACTTGCTAAAACCCCCGAAGACGTGCTTGTTGGGGGCAAATCTTATATTTAACATTAGGTACATTATTTAATTATATAAATTATTCAATTGGAAAAAAATATATTCAAATACATACATACAATTTCTTTTTTAGGACAAGAGAGATCCTTAAAAAAATAATAATTTTTATATTATACAAAATAATATTAAAGTAATTCCAAAAATTTCTTTAAATCGTTTGTTGTTAATATCCATCAGGCTTTTATTTCAATTTTATATTTTTTTAATGATATAATTCTTTTAATATTTACTGGTAAATAATCGTTTAAATAAAAAAATAAATATTTATAATTATTTTGTGCTATAAACTTATGTATTTTTGGTTTAATGGAAATTTCATTTTTATGACGCTTGTCATGGTTATGTTTTTTAAATTGTATTAGATTTTTATTTTTAAAAACATAATAAAATATTATAAATATATATTTGCCTAATGTCCATTTTTTTTGTTTCTGACTATAATTCCTTTGAGGATAAAAATAGTCTTTATTTATATATATTATAATTATAATATAATTATTATAATATAATTGTAATTTTTAGAAATCTTAATCAGCGCGTGAGAACATTACTTTTTTGAACAAAAGGCGTTAGAAATTTTCGACAAATAAATAGAACATTTAATTTAAAAGTTGTTTTTTATTGTACCAATAGAAAAATACATTTATTTAATGTGTTGAGTATTTGTAGAGCTTAGATTAATTTAAAGATATGACTACAGAATACTACTGATGGAATATGTTAGATGTTGAAATTATTTTTCTTGTACTTAATAAATAAATATTTAATAAACCATTTTACTTAAACATATGTGTGTTATTGTCGGTTTGATAACATTAAAGTCAATAAATTGGAAACATTTTATTAGAGCCGTTTTTAGCCCCCATTGACTTTTCACACATTTTTTATAGGTTGATACATAGATAGTTGTATGTAATGGCGTTGTATAAAAATCTATAAAATACAAGAATGTAAGATAAACTTGATAAATGCAGAAAGTAGAGTTAAAAATCTAGGGAAATAAAGATACCTATCTGAGAAACAAATCTATATAATATGTATATGAAAGAAGAAACTGACTGACTGACATATCAACGCACAGCCCGCACCGCTGGGTCTAGAAACTTGAAATTTTGCACAGAGGTTTCTTACATAACGTGGGCATCTAATAAACAAGGGTTTTTCTAAATTCAGCCCCTATGGGACAGGTCTTATTTTCAACTAAGTTAGGCCCTAGGCTCTCGCAACCACCATTTTTTGCCAATTTCCTTTTCCAACAAAAAAGCTCTAACTGTATAATTTTAAAATACCTAAATATTCTATTTTTACCTACAAACGTTTTCCTTTCACTTCAACTATAGGGGTTTATACCTACCAATAATAAAATTATAATTACATAGTAGGTACATACCTACCGTAGACCGTAGGTACATTTTTCCAAATTATGTAGGAAGGTACCTACTAGGTATTCTAAATATTTCTAAACATAGAACAAGGTAGCCAATTCCTGGAAGTACCTACTTTCTTTGACTTTGAACCCTTTGTTTTTAAAAATAGGAAGATGTTAATATTATAGTTTCCTAATAGTTAAACTTTTTAAATATTTGATTTGATATAATTATAATTATTTCTTTATTAGGAAGTTTTCACACGAAAAAGGCTTCCTGATAATAGATATATTTTACACACTGTGGCAACGCTGCTGAAATTACTCCACTTTCTGATGCGTCACTATTAGCCAAAGATATTTCCGCCAAGGTTGAAATCATAATTTTAACATTGAATCAATCAATACAATATAAAATTATACAGTTATCAGTTATATTTATAAGTTATAAGCTAGACAAGGAAAAATAGTTAATCTAAGGTTATAAGTCTTCTGAAGAACCAACGCTAGTAAATTATTGGTAGCCCAAACACAAGCCTAATAATAAATATGAGCCTTTACGATTCTTATGCATACATACATATATATCTAATGATAATGACAAATAAACTGGTCATAGTACTTAGAGCGTTTAAAAAGCAATGAACAGTCACGTGTGACAACCTCAATAACGGACCCTTAAAATGGGACCATTCGGGAGAACTCGTCTACAAAACAAAAAAAAATAATCGAAATAATCGGTTAATTCCTTCAAGAATTATGCTTGAACAAACATAAAAAAAATGGCACATACGGGTCAAATTGATAACCTTTCCTTGTGAAGTCAGTTAAAAACGCTTGAAACGAACCAGAACTGCAATAAAAAAATCTGGATATTCTGTGTTTTTCTTATGAAAATGCTACTTATTTTAGGACAATCCTGTTTTTTTACCTGAAGAAATTGTTTATTGTTTTAAAAGCTGGACATGTGACATGTCCATGTCCATATCCGGACATGTGGTCACCCTATGTATACTGATTAAAGTGTTCAAATTTCATGTTAATAAAATTAATTAGTTACCTACTTTTCGAGTCGGTATCGCTGGTGCAAACAGTCGGTCGCGAGAAAAAATTTCTAGAAATCCCTACCAACATGGTTGCGCAATGTTTGGTGGCGTTAGGGAACGATTGCTGAGATCTTTAAAAAATTTGGTTCATTTATTTTCGTTTCCATAGAAAAATTTTCACCTCGTTAAATAGTACGTCAAAATCTATGTCACTTCTGTTTAAAAAGTTTTTAACAATTCTGATCAGCACACAAAATATTAAATATTATATCGGGGACTACTTTGCACTAGTCGCGTAGGAATACATTTTCTTCAGACAGACCGCCTATAAATATCCCCTCCGTAACCGACTGCGTCATTCAGTTGTTTGGCATTTGCTGGAAGAAGTAGTGCTAGTTTGTTCAGTGTATCCGCCATTTTGAAACGCAGTGCCAGCAGATTGTTCCTGTATCTTCAGATTCGAGTGTTCCTGTCCTGAGGTTCCAGAGAAGCAATCCATCAGTTTTTCGTTATAACCAGGTGTGTTTCTCTATATAAAAACAGTTTTGTAACAGCACATATTGAAGAGATTTTAATTTATCGATTATTATCATGGGTGTGGCTGTTAAGCGCTCCCCTAAAACCTCTGAATTAGCTGGTTGGATTTCGCAAATTAAAGTTAAGAAAACCAATTTCAAATACCAAAGGCGAACAAATCTCTTCATTGAGGCTGTTCTTGCTAACGCCCTTACTCGTGCAGAGACTGAACTTCGACAAAAACAACAGGAGAGAAGAATGAGGTGGCAAAATTTAATGTCGCAATGTGCAATTAATACAAACGACTGTGATAGGCTTCCTCAAAGTTGGGACATAAGAACTTACCAAGAAATTAACGCGGAGCTAGATAATTTTATGAAACAGTTAAACAGTAGTACAAAAGCAGTTTCCTGTCATAGTTGATGTATAATTTGTTGCAATGTTATTTAATTGTAACCTAAAGGCTGTTATTTTCATATTTTTTGAATCTGTGATATTATGTATATTTTTCTATTGCAGTGGGATTCTGACTGCCAGGCAGACCATGCCAAGGATAAACAACTTATTTGGTTTGTAATTATCCATTTTTTAGGTTTAAGTTTGTAGAGTAAGTACTTTGTTCTTTGTAAAAAAAAGAAAACGTGATATTAATCATTTAATAAATTCAAAAGATAATTTGATTTGATCTGGGTTTATTGATTATTATATCCTCCTTATGTCCCAATAACTAATTTATTTTAACTTTCCATGTGAACAAGGAGGTGTCCTGTCAGTTGTGGTGGCAAAAAGAACTATTTTGTATCCTATAATTACTCGAAATCGCCTGGGTAGCTCCCAAAGCAACACCTCTGCATGTGAATGAATCATGTGGAGCCTTGATAAAGCACCGCAAGAAAATTTCTTGTCCCGAGACAGGATGGTAGGCTGAGAGCTGCTTCGTAAAATGGTAAATTTTTTGTTCAATGTTTTTGCTTTTGGTAGGTATAATGAAACTAAAATTTGAAATCTACGGCAAAAATAGTATTCTGGTTCTTCTAACTTTGTAAATGAGTTTTACGATTGTCTTTGTCTTATTTTAAAAATTTATGAAATTGCAACTGTTTTTTTGGGTCAATAGCTTTTTAATTTTCTGCTTGCAGAGGCTCTAGAGTATTATATTTTATGGCAGATTCATAGAAAAGGTACTTCAAGAGTGCTTGAAACCAGAAAATTGAAGTGCTATCTATAAATGAAATTTCATATTCTGTATGGTAATCTGTTAATTAATATTAAGTACATTTGTCTAATTAATCATTTAATGTTTGGCAAAATGAATCTAGATAAGATACCATTGTTCTTTAACCTTTCAATTTTTCGAAAATATTTGCCTCTTCTGTAATGCCGAAAGATGTGGTAAAGTTATAATTATTTAAATGCTAGGTTTATTTTCCTCTAAAATTTGTTTTTTTTTTCCAATGAGAAATAATTTTAATATTAATTGTTTGATAGAAATATTTTAGACTTTATAAAGTGTTACAAGGCGAAATCTGGAGAACTCTAAAATATTTTCATGAAAATTTTGGGTTAATAGGGAGATGGGGGAACATATTTAAACATATTTTGACATTTACACCCTCTTTATTTTGAGGGGTTAGGGACAACTTTGATATTTTAAATGGGATGATGTACTTTTGTTTATAAAATTGGAATCTACATAAATACTACAATTTTTTTTGATTTTCTCTTTCAGTTATGGAATTATGATTTAATTAGGTTATAAATTAAAAAAAAAATATTTACCATTGAATTTCGACTCATGTATCGTCTGTCATGCTTGAGAAATTGTTCGAAATGTCTCCCTTCAACTTCTAAACAATTTCTAACTCTTTTTGTAAATGAATTTTGTACCAGCTTTCACATTTCAGGTGTCGCTAATAAGCAGGCAAAGTGGGTTTGGTCTTTCATATCTAAAGTTGTAGGAGCAATCGCGATCACTTTGTCTTTTATAAAAACGCACAGGAAGAAGTCAAAGGGGATCAAATCCGGGGACCTAGCAGGCCAGTTGACCATGTGATATTGGGGGTTATTAACAAACCTCGTTCTCTGTAGTTTTTTCTGCACTCCCAAAATTAACGACATCAATTTTCACATTAAAATTCGCTTCCATGATTAATTGAGCAATAAACTGAGAAATAATCCTTAAAACGTCAAAATTCTGAAATAAGTGAACTTGATTTGTTGGTAAAAATTACTTTTTTAAATTCAATCAAATTTTAGTTCACTGTAGTTCTGTAACCGAAAGAGCAAATCAAAACAAATGTGTACACATACGTAATTTTTTTTTATGTAGTTTCGATTGTTATAAACAAAAGTACATTATCCCATTTAAAATACCAAAGTTAACCCCACTCCTCAAAATAGAGAGAGGGCAAATGTCACCCCATCTCCCTATTAACTTGCTAAAATTTTAGGAAAATATTTTAAACCATTTTCGAGGTATCACCTTGTAACACTTTATAAAAACTCGCCCTGTATAAAAAAAAATCATTGAAGGTTTTTATTAAAATTTCGTTTTGAAATTAAATATTTTTTTGAACTTCCTAAACTTTTCTTTTGGGTATCAGACTAGTCGCAGAAAACAAAGTTTTCTATATCATCAAGAATTGAAAACTACTTTCCATAGTTTTTTAGGATAAGGTTTGGGCGAAAATTAACAAAAATCGGCAGCAATTCCTTATGTAATTTGAGGGATAAATTTTTACCCATTCTAGATTTTTTTTAATTATATTTATCTTCAAGATGGTTGGTTAAAACTTTTTTAAATGCATAGTATAATTATTATTGTTAGTGTGACTGTCCATTTGATATTACTGAGTAGACGGGATGAAATTCAAAAGTTTGTAAGAGCAAAGAACTCAACTGGCTACTGTAATTTTATAAATTTTTGAAATTCTAAGCATTGCTATGTTTGCTGGCCACATTCATTGCAATAAATAGATAAACATGACGATGACAAGAGCTTGCCTGCTTTTGTTACAATATTCTGAATTTTGTTCAGGTTATTGTAATGAAATAAGGTTATAAAATATTCTTTTATTATTCTGTTCAATATTTTTCATAGGTTTCACAAGTGGTATTGACAAGTTCAGTCGACAGCTTAGCCAATACCATGAAAATATTAGCAGCAATGAAAACTGCGCCCAAACCCAAGTTGAGGGAGGTGGCAGAGTTTGCGAGAAACCTTGAAAACTCTATTGTGTTCCTAGTTCCACAAACCTGAAAACCGACCATAAGCGGTGGCTGGTAACTTAAACGTAGTAGATTGTGTCTACTGGAAATGAAGGTTCTTTTGTTCAATTTTTATTAGGAGCTACGAAACAATATTTTGGTCACTAAGGGCCCTGTACTGTCCCGACAGTTACTAAGATTTAAGGCAATACAAAAGCAGTAATTCTGGTTGCTTATGAAGATAAAGAAACTCGAAACGTTTCATGCGGTTAAAGCAGTTTTGGAGAATCTCTGCAAACAGGTATTGTCTAATACTTCAAATGGTTCTATGTAAATTACATAAAACACACATTCCTTGCCTGTCATGAAATAAAAACAATTATATTAAAATTGTTGGTAATGATAAAATAGTATCTATTTTTCAATATTTTTCATAGGTTGGATGTGATAATATGTTTGCAGTGAAGAGGAGCGATGTGTCATATAATACTATAGAAAAATAAAATCTAGCAACTTGCAAAAATTTTAACATTCCTTGTGATACCATGAGGGTCCTTTCATGCTGAATTAACCTTTAAAAATATGAATTTATTTTAACTTATATCCTTAAAATGATTTTAAAAAAAGTCGATTATCACCACGGTGGTGTACGAAGAGTTCTGAACTGTTGGAAGTCATTCATTGCTGTTTCACTGTGGTAAAGCAGGATCATGGACTTCGTTGATAAACAGGTATTTAATATGTATAATTTGGACAAATTTTGAAATTGGGTTTGTGAAGAAAATTTCAGAATATAAGTGAAAAATTAAAACTACAGATTTTAAAACTAATTAAACTTAAATTTGATACAGTAGAGGTGAATGCCGTCTGTTGCAATCCAACATTCAAACTGTATGTAGTAGGACTGTTCGCGACTGTCTACTACTATAATTTAGGTCATGTTTTATTGTAACAGTCTGTACTAGCCTTTAAGAATTTTACAGTATATATTTTTTAATATAATTGTAGTTGAATTTAATTGCAATCATTTTAGATTCAACAGATTACTAAGCAGCTTGGAAAAGTTTATACTTTTCTTTGTATACAAAATAGTTAAAAATTGTGAAGTATTGGCAAGGTATGTATGTATGAATGTCCACTGGTGTGTGATATTTTAATAGAGCAAGAGTTAAGTGAATTTTTGGTTTTAAGACGTGAAATGTGTAAGAGAATCTGTTTCGATAACTTTATTGTGCTTTATATTTTTTAAGTATTTTGTATACAGAGAAAGTATTTTGGTTCCTCCTGTTTAAGTATTTTGTATACAGAGAAAGTATTTTGGTTCCTCCTGTTTAAGTATTTTGTATTTCAATATAATGCAATTATTATGAAATGAATTTCTTAGATACACCTAATAGTATTCTATAGTTACAAATTCAGTTGTAAAGTACTTGCGCAATATTTATTACAAAATATAAAGGGTCTAGCCGGTTAACTATATGAAAAGTGCCCCAACATCGTTTCCATGTTCTTACCTCGTAAATTATTGTTCTTTGACAAACATTTTTACACCAAATTTCAAACCCCTCCTCTCAGTAATGAGGGAGATATTGGGGTGGCATCCCTTAATTTAAAAATTCATTATCTTTAAAACTATTTGAGATATCTCAATGAAATTTTAACTGTGCATAGTTATTTATAAGGTTTATATAATATAATTTTTTCAGATTTTTATCTCATTAATAAATGGTAAAAAACAAGATGTTTAATATTTAGGGGTGGTTTATCATACTTACCCCCGGAGTGACACCAACTAAAAAAAATTAGTATAATCGTCTATTCTCTAGTAATAACATAAAAAAATTACACAAAGCTGGAATAGGTGGAATATTGTTAAAAAAAAAATAAAAATCATTGTGACATATAAAATGAAGCATATATTTTGGCGAATTAATGTCGTACAAATGAAGGAATCGGGAATAACATTGATTTTTATTTTTTTTTATGTTCCACCTACTCGAGCTCTGTGCAATTTTTTTATGTTATTACTATAGAATAGACGATTATACTAATTTTTTTTAGTTGGTGTCATTCCGGGGGTAAGTATGATAAACCACCCCTAAATATTAAACATCTTGTTTTTTACCATTTATTAATGAGATAAAAATCTGAAAAAAATTACATTATATAAACCTTATAAATAACTATGCACAGTTAAAATTTCATTGAGATATCTCAAATAGTTTTAAAGATAATGAATTTTTAAGTTAAGGGTTGCCACCTCCATATCTCCCTCATTACTGGGAGGAGGGGTTTGAAATATGGTGTAAAAATGTTTGTCAAAGAACAATAATTTACGAGGTAAGAACATGGAAAGGACGTTGGGGCACTTTTCATATAGTTAACCGGCTAGACCCTTTACAGACTACATACTAAAAATAAAATTTCAAAATAGCAAATATTTTAAATTTTACTTACAGCAGCATATTTTCCATTTTAGTTGGTACTGGTATTGAGAAGTTCAGTCGACAACTTCAACAATACCATGAAAACTACAGCTGTACCACAAGCTGAAGTACAATACAAGTTTTTTTTTCCTCTGCACCCATACTATGAAACTAGACTATGAAACTCCATTCCATTTACAGCTTCATTGCAGCTGATTATCCTTGGTAGGCGTATCAGATTAGTGTTTATAATTTATGAAGGTAACTTTAACAAGGAATGGAAAATGCGTCTTAATTTCCAACTTCGGTGACCGGTCCACAGTAACAATTTGCACGAAATTATTTTGCACAATTCCATTAAATTTATCTCTAATACAAGTGTGAATGTGATGGAGGACCTCCTGGATGTATTTTATCTATTTTTTTCCCTACCCAGTACTGCAGAGTTAGATGGAATTCCCTTAAAAGTTGTGAAGGTTTTTACGGAGGCATCATTGATCATTCAGGTAAATACTAACAGTTAAATGTCATTGTAGTAAACAATGTATTGCCAAGTTCTATATTTTAGCGTAACATCAAAATAACTTAAAACGGCGTATGAAAATACTTAGCAAGAAGTTGCATGTGTATTTTAGTTACAAATATTACTCTATAATTTTGATTCTATGAAGTAAATTCTCTGAATAAAATTATCTCTTTTTAACATTCCATTTCTGTAAATATATTTGAAGGACTTTTACCAGCGGCGTGCGGTGAAATTTCAAAGTTGTATATCTCTGTTCCTACTTACAGGAACCGCACCAAGTTTAGGGGTTTTAATAGTGAGCCCACTGGGAATGTTTTGGTAAAGAAAAAAAATAATTTGTGAAAAAGTTAAATTTTTGCTTTGCTTACCCTGGGAAAAAAGTGAACACGTTTAGGTATTTTATTTATTATTTTTTCTAATCAAATTTTACATTTTGTCGAGAATTCTTAAATTTTAAGAGAAGAAAAGTTAGTAGAAAGTTAGTCATTTGAATTTTTTTAAAATCATATTTTAGGTTTAAAAAAATTCAAATGGCTTAACTTTCTACAACACACATATTTTCTCTTAAAATTTAGAAATTATCGACAAAATGATGTCAAACTTGTTTAGAAAAAATAATAAATATAATACCCAAACGTTTTAATTTTTTTTTTCAGGACAGACAAAGCAAAAATTTAACTTTTTTCGCAAATTACCAAATGTTTTTTTTCTTTACCAGAACATTCCCAGTGGGCTCACTATTAAAACCCCTATTTGGTACAGTTCCTGTAAGTGGGGACAGAGATATACAGCTTTGAAATTTCACTGCGCGCCGCTGACTTTTACGTAGACCTGGTTTTGGATGTAGAAATTTAAACTATAATAGGGTGAACCATAGGCGTCGGGTGAAATTTTAAAGTTTTATATCGCTGTTGCTACTTACGGGGCACTGGCCAAATTCAGGGTTTTTGAGAATAAGCCTACTAGGAAATTTCTGGCAAAGAAAAAAATATTTTGTAATTTGCGGAAAAAAAAGTTGAATTTTTGAATTGACCCACCTGTAAAAAAATGGCCACGTTTAGGAATTTTATTTATTATTTTTTCTAAACAAATTTTACGTCATTTTGTCGAAAATTTGTTATTTTAAGGGTAAAAAATGTGTTGGTAGAAAGTTATAGACATTGAATTTTTTAAACTTAAAACACATTTTTTTCTCTTTAAATTTAAAAATTGTCGACAAAATGATGTAAAATTTGTTTAGAAAAAATAATAAAATACCCAAACGTGTTCATTTTTTTTCCGGGGGGTTAGAGGAAAATCTCAACTTTTTTACTCAAATTTCAAAATACTTTTTTCTTTACCAAAACATTCGTAGTAGGCTCACTATCAAAAACCCTGAATTTGACATGGGTCCCGTAAGTAGCAACAGTTACATACAACTTTAAAATTTCACCCGACGCTAATGGGGTGAACTATTGTTTATAGGCAACAAATTACTTTTTGAATTGATTTCCTTTTGGCCATAAAATGTGAGTACATTATGAAAAAATATTTCCATAGTTTTCCTTTTATAAAAATAGTAAATCTACTGACCAAAGAGGTGCGAGAGTTAAAAAATATTTAATTTTTGATCCTCTTGGCAGTATAAGATCAAAATTAAAAAGGAAATAGATGAAAATACTGTTTTCTAAGGGTGTATCACATTTTACTTTTTGGCTAAAACAAATTGACAAAAAACGACTTATAAACTCCACTGGCCTACTGTTTAGGGTACTGAAACAGTATTGCCGATGATGTATATTTAATAGTATATTATGCAATAATTTAATGATTAGCTTATTACCCATTAATGTAAGTTGCATACTCTATTTTTCTACGACCAGTAACTAACGAAAAACTAAAATTTCAATTTATTAAACTTACTTTTTTGCTTCATTTTTCGGGTAAAAAATTGTTGGCGACTCTTATGGCCTGTTCCTCGATTTCCGGTAGAATTAAATTCTCAATTTCACTCTCACTATCGCACATTTTCACCGATATCATTTACAAAAAGCACATAATATTACGAATTTACTAAGTAAACAGTAACCATGAACCCTCAAAATTGATTAATTGTAAATTTCTCATGGTCATGGCAGTCTGATATTGGCCGAATATTACTGTGATGTTTCATTTCTATTGGTTATAAACTTGTATCTTAATGAATCTCGTTAAAGTACGTGTAGTAAATGTCTAACAAATCAATTGTAGGGAGTTGAAAAATGGCTTTTAAGATCAGTATTCGTCGCTCAATAATATTTTTTTTTACATCGTCTTTTGGTGGGCTATAAGAACCAATAATTTTCTAGTATAGATGATATTCATGTATAATTCACTGAAAAAATCCAAATCTTATGTACAATTTCTTTTGAACCGTGCTTTGCGAGAATTCGATACCGTTGGATTTTTGCTGGGCGCGTTATCAAAGTACAAAATGAAATTTTGGGCGTTTTAGTGAATATATACGTATCTTTGTGTTTATGCTGATAAATCATTGGTTTTTAAGTCTCGATTGACTATTGAGCCACATCGATGTTAAGAAAAAAAACAGTAATAGACGCTAAATACTATTTAGTCAATTTTTTTAGTTTATTCAAAAAAATTGTCCGTCTTCCCTTAATTTTATAGTTTGTTTTTGACCGGTAACGTGCAATTCAATCTGAAAAGGACTGGTTGTAATTTCGTATAAAAAACGGCATTAATTTGGTGATAAATTTAATATTCAATAAACTACATGATCCCTTTGTATAACAATTACTTGTCGAAGAAATACGTCAAAATAGCTTCTAAACGTAAACCAGCAGTTTGGAAAAGGTCAATTTCCAAGTAAGTCCTTGAATGTTCATTTCATTTTTTAGCACCTTGACACAGATTACTCCTACCTTGATTCTTAAATGCGAAAGTCTTAAAAAATGTACTGGTAACACCAACAAGGATTTATAGGAAATGGGCCCTTTCTAAATAAAACTACCTTAAAATATTCTATTTTAACGTATTTCTTTGACGAGAAATTGTTCCTTTAGGTGTATGTTTATATTTATTATACAAAGAGGTCATTCAGTTAATAAAGAGTATTAAATATGTCGCAAATTACAGGATCAGACATTTGTGATGTTTTGGGCCGTTTTTGATGCGAAATAGCAAAACCTCTCTTTTGTTACTTACAGAATGTGCCTCTAGTGTTATTCTGGTATTTAAATATTTTGAATTTTTCAGTGAATGCTTCAGCCCCACTCTACCAACCTAAATTAAGATCAATGCGCCTTATCAGCACCCATCATTCCACTTAAGAAATCCATTCATAAGAAATCAGTTGGCGCGTGCCATTAAAAAAATCCTTTAAAAAGGTATAAAATCGAGCTGCTAAGAACATCCATACCAAAAGTATACTTCTCACAACTTGCAGTATCATCTCTCTAAACCTTCACAGCTTGAAGAATTAATGATATGGAATCGAGATTCAATGACATTTAGATTTGTTGGTAGAGGTAAAATATATACCTAACTAAACCTACACTAAAACTATATTTTTTGGTGAGTTGTATAAGGTTTAGGGTTTTCTTTTCTCTAAAATTTAATAGAAATTATAAAAAAGTTAGAATTAAATCCTAAATCTGTGTACAATTCCCGTTAGAATAGATAAAACTTAAATATAGGTAAAGAAGAAAGAAGTATCACCAAAGAAGAAAAATTTTTACTAAAAGTATTTTTCATATAAAAATGCAATCTCAGTTTTTTAATAAATTTTTTATCCCGTTAGGGTAATTTAAACATACAAATATTTAAACTATTTTCTAGATTTAAAAAAACGTAAGAACCTAATAACTGACCTAAAAATTTTGACTCCAAAGTATTAATTTCAAGAATCATCAGAAGAAATGGTCTTATTAGAACTAGCAAACAATATATTTCGAATTAGAAAAACTACAAAAATACTGTTTTGGATACGAAGAAAAATATTAGTTTCTCTAACTTTCGTTACAGTGGGAAATCTTCGATTTTGCATGGAAACTTAACATATTTTTCAGTGACTTTTATGCCGCCGGGACTTTGAAAGAAATACAAACGTCAGCATTTCTTCTCTATGAAGCAATAACAAAAGTTGTCTGCACTATAAGAAACAGTTTTGGTACAAGTTCAGTCGGTAAATACTGAAGTAGGCAAGCAAGGAAATTTCATTAAGATAGGACAAGGTTAGGAATATTTTTCTTGGCGAAACAGCTAACGTGTTATTTTAGCAAACTCGCAATTTTGGAGAATTTCGTGGACACTTTTCTATTTTATGCAATATACAGAATTAAATATCTTGATAATAAATGAAGAAATTAACATGAGAAGATGCAAGTATGGTTCCAAGATGCTGGAAAATTTATAACTTTTGTTGCATTCCAAATTTTAAATGCTTGGAAGCTTTCATGGGTTTAAATGCTGCTTTTTATGATACAAAAATGTTTCTTTAGTAATGCAACTATAAATATATCCATGGACTCTCGTTCTGGAAGTCGCCTAGGATTACTTGTAAGAATCGGAGCTACGTAAGTCCCTTTTCTTAGATATGCAAACGACAAACTTCTTTTTCAGAATTATTCCAATCGTGTGCTAGTAACCCAATGAAGAATTTTCGATGCTTGTGCCATGAAAAATTGACCAACCATTCCACACTTTTTATAATGACCTCTGAATGAACCAGGGAGGGGAAAAAGTCCTGTTGAGCTTTATTTTTGCATGTTGTTGTTCATTGTCCGTTGTAAATTTAGAATTTTTATGGTATGTTGCAAGAAGAATTGATTTTGTTGGATGCTAAAAGCTGTAACTTTTATTCTTTAATGCATTTTTGGAATTAAAATATGTATGCCACAAATATTGGGGAGAATTGGGTTTGGACAATGCGTAATTAGTAAGAGACTAATAAAATTAAATTATTCCTCATCGAGCAGGTTTGCACAATGTTGAAATACGAAAACACTAATCTTTTTTTCAGAATTTACGTTTTAATTTCATAGAAGTTGAATCTGTATGGAATGACGAGAAGGTCGAGATTAGAAATAACTTGACCCTGTTCATAAAGGGAAATTCAGATTTAGTTTTGATTCCGAAACAAATTTTTTCGGATAACTTGATAGAAAAACAATCTTAATATGCACTAATGTCAAGAAAGTATCAAAAAGGTTTTCGATGCGGAACAAAAGTAAGCGTTTATTATCTACTAGCGAAACAACCAAACTATTTTCTAGGATGTTATTTTTAAACTTATTTCGCCGCCATATGTCTTATCCTCCTGCCCAATGTTTAGTTGTAACATGCACCAACAGCCGCAGCGTCATGGAATTGCATCAATGATTAACGTAAGTGATTTTGCTTAACCATGTCGACGTTTAAAATATTTTCCAGATCAAATATTCTAAAATCGCACCGATGCCGATGGTCTGAGTGGAAGAGTTAGTGCTCTCTAGAAAAGCTGTCCCTAGCTTTTGCTTCAAGCATCACAGGTTTATCAACAAGTGTTTTTTGAAATACGAGAAAACTAACGTAATTTCCATCTTAACTTCACAGAAGTTTTATGGAATTGTAATGAAGGTCTGGCATTTTGAAATAATCTGTCCATCACCTAAACAGAATTGCAGGCTAAAATTTTCTTTTTGTTCAAACTGATGGATATCAAGCGATTGGTCATTACAGATGTAAAGGTGTATGTAGAATTTCCTAAAGCTATTTTACAGGATTTATAACTTAAACTAGGACCTCCTCCGCGATAGAGCTTCGTCCTAGATGTCCGGTATTTAGTATCAACCAACATCTAGACTAGATTTGGAAGATGCAACCATCTTGGAAATGCATTATTTCAAGGATCAAAGTAAGTCTTCTACAGGCGAGGTATTTGTAAATTACACTTACGATAGTTGTCTGTGCTTCCCAGTCCAGCATTTTTGAGCTTTTGAATAGTGCATCGAACAGGTTTGCAAAATGTGTTTGGAAGTACGAAAAACTAACCTATTTTTCAGCATTTCCATTCTAATTTCATAGCAGTTGAATCTGTATGGAACTGTTGACGGTCAGACGTCCAGAGATAATTGATACATTTGATAAAGGGAAATTCAGGTCAGATTTCCTTTTTTTGTCCAGACGAATAACGTATTTTTTAGGATAACTTTGCAAACAATTTTTACTGCAGTATTAAGCCAATCGCTATCGACTGTCCAACCAGAATGTAATGTCAAGTCTGTCTCAAAAAGCTGTTTTCAATACGGACAAAAGTAAGCGTTTATTATTTAGTACCGAAACAAGCAAGCTATTTTCTAGGATTTGTAATTTTTAAACTTCAAGTTGCGCCACAACGTAGGAAAATACCATAATCTTTCCACCTGGCCAATGTTTAGTATTCGCGTCTCCAGCAGCTAAAATGTCCTGTGATTTTATTGAGGATCAGTGTAAGTCATTTAGCTTAAATATGCCAACATTAGAAATCTTTTCCAGATGAAATAATCTACATTTGTATCAGTGATCGGATAAGCTGCCCCGAGCCTTTTTGCGTAAAGCATCAAGAAGTGTTTTTGACATACGAAAAATTAACCTCATTTTTAGAATTTTCATTATACTCTTGGAAAAGTTCTCTATGGAACAGTCGTGAAGGTCGAGCTTCCAGAACGACCTCGCGCTTTGTGTAAAGAATTTCCGGACAAGATTTTATTTTTGTAGCCGAACGGATAAAGTAATTTTTAGGATGTCTTTGCAAAAAAATCGTTATGAAGCTACATCAGGCGATCGCCGAATCCACATATAAAGGTGTATGTCGAGGTTCCGAAAGTGGTCTTTGTTACCAAACAAATGTAAGCGTTTATTATTTAGTAGAAAAACAACCAACCTGTTTTCTAGGATTTATAACTTTGAGCTACAATCTGCGGCGGAATAATAACCAAAACTGAATCTCTGGAATCGAGAGGTGTTGGTGCTCCCCATTTCAGTCTTCCTGAGCTTTTGAATGATTCATTAAAACAGGTTTGGGAAAAAATTGTTCTTCAGATACGAAAAACTAACCTATTTTTCAGAATTTCCACTTTAATTTCATAGAAGTAAAAATGGAACAGTCGCCAAGGTCGAGCGTCCAGAAGTAATCTGGCCATTGCTTAAATTGAATTTCAGGTCAGAATTTTTTTGTTAGCCACATGGATAAAGTATTTTTTAGGATGCCTGTGCAAGAAAAATCGGTGACCGTCAGGCGATCGCGGAATCCAGATTTAAGGGTGTAGGTCGAGCCTCTTAGGAAACCGGTTTTTGTTACCGAACAAAAGTAAGCGTTTATTATTTAGTAGCAAAAGAAACCTATTTTCTAGGATTTTTTAACTTAAAAACTACTACCTTTGCCGCGATATGGGATAAAGTAAAACTGAGCAAACCTTTATCAGACCTACTTGTCCAATATTGAGTATCAACCAACATCTAAACTAAAATTAGAAGATATAACACCTTGGACTTTTTATAAGGATTGAAGTAAGTCGTTTTTCTTAAGAATGAAAACAAAATCTTTTCCAGACTAGATATTGCATAATCGGACTTCCGAGGTCGAGAGTTGGTAGTGCTCCCCAGTTCAGCCTTCCTGAACTTTTAAATGATTTATCAAACAGGTTAGAATTTTTTTTGTTGAAATATGGAAAACTAACCTTTTTTTCAGAATTTTCACTCTAATTTCGTGGAAGTAAAAATGGAAAAATGGGTTGTAAAGGTCGAGCGTCCAGAAGTAATCTGTCCATTGCGTAAACTGAATTTCAGGTTAGACTTTCTATTTTATTTGCCAAATGGATAAAGTATTTTTTAGGAAGTTTTTGCAAGAAAAATTATAAAGTGACGGGCGACCGCGAAATCCAGATTTACAGGTGATCGAGCCTCCGAAAGCGGTTTTTGTTACCGAACAAAAGTAAGCATTTATTATTTAGTAGCAAAACAACAAACCTATTTTCTAGGATTTATAACTTTTTAAAGCTGCGACCTTTGCCGCGAAATAGGATCGACTAAAACAAAGCTGAACCTTTATCCGACCTGCTTATCCAACCAGCATCTAGACTAGATTTGGAAGATACATCTTGGAATTTTATTTTTTCAAGGATCAAAGTAAGTCTTTATTTCTTAAAAATGAAAACAATAAAAGTCTTTTCCAGACGATATATTGAAAAATCGTGCTTAATGATCCGAATGTCAAGAGTTGGTAGTACTTCCCAGTTCGGCGTTCCAGAGTTTTAAATGGTTTATCAAACAGGTTACAAACATGTTTTTTTTTCTTGAAATACGGAAAACTAACCTATTTTTCAGAATGTCCACTTTAATTTCATCAATATATTGCAAAATCGTGCTTAATGATCCTAATGTCAAGAGTTGGTAGTACTTCCCAGTTCGGCGTTCCAGTTTTAAATGGTTTATCAAACAGGTTACGAACATGTTTTTTTTTTTTCTTGAAATACGGAAAACTAACCTATTTTTCAGAATGTCCACTTTAATTTCATCGATATATTGCAAAATCCTGCTTAATGATCCTAATGTCAAGAGCTGGTAGTACTTCCCAGTTCGGCGTTCCAGAGTATTAAATGGTTTATCAAACAGGTTACGAACATTTTTTTTTTTTTTGAAATACGGAAAGCTAACCTATTTTTCAGTGTCCACTTTAATTTCATCGATATATTGCAAAATCGTGCTTAATGATCCGAATGTCAAGAGTTGGTAGTACTTCCAAGTTCGGCGTTCCAGAGTTTTAAATGGTTTATCAAACAGGTTACAAACATTTTTTTTTCTTGAAATACGGAAAACTAACCTATTTTTCAGAATTTCCACTTTAATTTTATGGAAGTAAAAAAAATGGAGCAGTCGTCAAGGTCGAGCGCCAAGAAGTAATCTGTACATTGCTTAAACAGAATTTCAGGTCAGATTTTTATTTTTGTTTTCCAAATGGATAGTGTTTTTTAGGATATCTTTGCAACAAAAATCATTATACAGTGACGATCAGGCGTCCGCGGAATCCAGATTTAAAGGTATATGTCGACCCTCCGGAAGCGGTTTTTGTTACCGAACAAAAGTAAGCGTTTATTATTTAGTAGCAAAACAACAAACCTATTTTCTAGGATTTTTAACTTAAAAACTACGACCTTTGCCGCGATATAAACTAAAATTGAGCAAACCTTTATCAGACCTACTTGTCCAACCAGCATCTAGACTAGACTTTGAAGATACATCTTGGAATTTTATTTTTTCAAGGATCAAAGTAAGTTTTTTTCTTAAAAATGAAAACAAAAGTCTTTTCCAGACGATATATTGCAAAATCCTGCTTAATGATCCGAATGTCAAGAGTAGGTGGTACTTCCCAGTTTGGCCTTCCTGAGCTTTTAAATGGTTTACCAAACAGGTTAGAAACATTTTTTTCCCTTAAAATGCGGAAAACTAACCTATTTTTCAGAATGTCCACTTTAATTTCATGGAATTAAAAAATGGAACAGTCGTCAAGGTCGAGCGCCAAGAAGTAATCTGTACATTGCTTAAACAGAATTTCAGGTCAGATTTTTATTTTTGTTTTCCAAATGGATAAAGTGTTTTTTAGGATATCTTTGCAACAAAAATCATTATACAGTGACGATCAGGCGTCCGCGGAATCCAGATTTAAAGGTATATGTCGAGCCTCCGGAAGCGGTTTTTGTTACCGAACAAAAGTAAGCGTTTATTATTTAGTAGCAAAGCAACAAACCTATTTTCTAGGATTTATAACTTCTAAAAACTGTGACCTTCGCCGCCATATAGAATGAAATAAAACGACCTTTATCCGACCTACTTGCCAAATATTCAATATCCACCAACATCTAGACCAGACTACGTCTTGGAATTTTATTTTTTCAATGATCAAAGTAAGTCTTTTTTTCTTAAAAATTAAGTCTTTTCCAGACGAGGTATTGAAAAATCGTACTTACGATCTGAATGTCAAGTTAGTGATCCCTAGTTGAACCTTTAAAGCTTTTGAATGATGCATCAAACAGGTTAGGAAAATTATTCTTTTTTTCCTTGAAATACGGGAATTAACCTATTTTCCAGAATTTCCATTCCTAGTTGAAACCGCACGATACAACCCTAAAAGTCTAGCATCCAGAAGTGATTTGTTTATCGCGTGAAGGAGAACTGGTAAAAATTTTTTTGTTGGTCTAGCAAATAAGGTAGTTTTTAGGATGTCTTGGAAAAACACAAATCTTAACATTAAGTGACATCAAGCACTTGCTGTTGATGGGTTCCACGTAGAAAAATGGATGTTTAACCTCGAGAAGCTCTTTTCTGTACCGAAACGAAAGTAAGCTATTTTTCTTTGGCAAAAACCAGCCTATTTTGTAGGTTTTTATGACTCGAAAACAACCTGTGTCGCGATACAGGATCAAGAAAGTATTTACGGAGACTATCCCACCTGTCCACGATACATCAAGACCTGGAAGCTGCTATACTTTCCGAAATTTCTTTTTTTCCTAGAGCCAAAGTAAGTCACTTCTCGCAAATACGCAACAATACAGTCTTTTTCAGACGAAATCCTGATGATACGAGCGTCGAGAATTCGTGTTCCCCAGATAAGTTCACCCGTCGTTTTTGATATACGAAAAAACTAACCCATTTTGCAGCATTCCCTTACGGAGAAAAAGTAAGCATTTATTATTTACTAGCAAAACGACCAACCTATTTTCTAGGATTTATAACTTTAAAAACTACGAGCAGCGCTACGATATGGGACCAGATATTTACAAATTCGACTTATCCAAGTTCTCCACTTATCTAAACTCGTTTCCTCCTGAGATTTCGAGAATCAAAGTAATCAAAGTAAGTCATTTTCTTTAAATATGACAATAACAGTATTTTCCAGTCGAAATATTTCTAAGTCTCACAAGTAACTCTAGTGTCGAGGCTCCTCCAGACCACCTGTGCTACTAAGCTCTTTTTGGGATGAAAATGGAAAATTTGTCGAACATTTTAAAGGAAGAATAATAAAAATACGGCATCTAAAACGTAAACAGGTTAGAGATAATTTTCTATTTTTGGAAAACCACATATGATTTTCAGACAAACTTCAGGAAATTAAAAAAGGTACACATCTGCAGAGAAAAATGGCCCAAAAGATTGATGAAGAACGATTTTGAAAATTACCATTAGCAGCATTTTTTTACCTACAGTACGCGAAACTTACAGGTCAGAGTTTTTTTTTTTTCTCTATGCAAAACGAAAGATCAAATATTATGTTGTTATATTAAATTTTTCAAAAAGTTACAACTTTACTTAGAAACGTATACGTAAAACTGATGGAAGGGATAGGGTTTTAAAATACCTGCCAGGTTCGAGGTAATTTTTTTTAGATTGCACGAAGAGCTAACCTATTTTTCAGGAATTTTATCAGATATGCCGACATTTTTTGCTTATCGTACGGAAAACTAACCTATTTTTCAGAATCGCCTTTCCAATTTCAAGAAATCGATTCGTATGCGACCGTCGTGAAGGCCGGACGACCAGAAGTAATTGTCGACGGCATGAGCGGGAATTCAGGTCAGATTTTTTTGTTAGCCAAAGGAATAAAGTATGTTTTAGGATGTTTAAAAAAAAAGTGGTATATGAAGGTGACATGCGATCGCTCTTTGACTACCCAAACCAGAGAACGATGACTTAAATTCGAATCTCAAAAAGCGGTTTTTGATATGGAGAAAAAGTAAGCATTTAATATTTACTAGCAAACAACCAACATGTTTTCTAGGATTTATAACATTAAAAACTACGAGCAGCGCTACGATATGGGACCAAATATTTACTAATTCCACTTATCCAAAGTTCTCCACTTACCTAAACTCGCTTCGTTCTGAAATTTCGAGGTTCAGAGTAAGTAAGTAATTTTCTTTAAATACGACAATAACGGTATTTTCCAGTCGAAAAATTTCTAAATCCCACAAGTAACTCGAGTGTCGATCCTCCTCCAAGCGACCTGTGATAAGCTCTTTTTGCGATGAAAATGGCAAATTTTTCGAAACATTTCGAGGAAGAATAAAAAAGATACAACGTAAACAGGTTAGAGACAATTTTGTAGTTTTGGAAAACCACAAATATTTTTCAGATTTTGACTTCAGGAAATTAAAAAAGGTACACATCTGCAGAGAAAATGGTCCGAAGATTGATAAAGAACGGTTTTGGAATCACCATTAGCAGCATTTTTTTACCTACAGTACGCGAAACTTACAGGCCAGAATTCATTTTTTTTTAATAGCGCACGAAGAACTAACCTATTTTTCAGGAATTTTGTTAATAGATAAAACCAAAGATGAGACGGTGACAAGATAGGTTTGACTGTTCAAAGTGTGAACAACCTAAAGCATTTATAGGGTTAAAAAAGCAAATCTCATTGTCCTGGAATTACATTAGTGGGCAGTTTTTACTTTGATGCAAATCTTATTACTCAGGAAGCAAAAGTAAGTTAACTTTCATCGTGTATGCAAACAACAAACGTCTTTTTTAGAACATTCAAAATATTTTTTGTCCTTGTGTTGTTGGAGCCTTTCAAGTCCAAACGTCAATGAACTAAATTTTGGAGGTAAAATGGGATCCAGGTTTGGTTTAATTTGTTATTTTTACAAAATATTTGTCTAGGATATCAAATCCGTTTACTGTATTTAAAATTTCATGCGGTAGAGTAAAAGAAGAGAAAACGGCGATGAAAATAAGATACCGGCAACAGAATTGACAGGTCAGACTATATTTTGTATTTTTGGGCGAAATGACATATTTTTCAGGCTCTACAAAACTTTTAGTCCAGTTTCGGAGTAACCGTCTTTTTAAAACCGATGCAGGGTTTTGTATTACACGTTGTTAAACCTCTAAAGTTTACATTTCGGAATTAAAAAGTAAGTTTGGGAGAAGATCATCGAATATAAAGGTACGATTTGATTTCTTTTATTTGCAAACTAGTCTGTGAATTGTTTTAGAACTAATTTGTTCTTTTTACCCATAACAACCATAAATTTTCGACGTTGCCGACATGTTTTGCTTATCGTACGGAAAACTAACCTATTTTTCAGGATTTCAATTTTTAACATCAGTAACGAAGGTACAATAGCCGTCAAGTTTAAAGAGATAGGACATTTGCCAACGGACAAATCAGGTTAGACAAATTTACTAGACAAAATAGAATATTTTGTAGGAAGTCGACTAGCATCTGCACTTAAATCTTTATTTCGGAACAACAAGCAAGAAAACACTACAATTTCTTCCCATATTGAAAATGATATTATAAAGTAGTGATACCCGACAGGTCAGGCTTTCCTTTTATTTTTGCAAAACCACAAATGTATTTTTCAGATTTTACTTCACTTAGGAATTTCTGAAAAGGTATATTCTCATCTGCTGCCGAAGAAAGCTGTCGATAAACTTGAAAGTGGTCGTCAGAACGTGGGTTACTTATACACGAAAAAACGGTCTTATTTGGTAGAATTTCTATTCCTAACGAAATAGCCATGGAATAAAATTGGCATGGCCAAATATATGATTTTAGAGAAGTGAGATTGAAATGACTTGCTTCAAATATTGCTTGAAAATATCCACAAGGGATGGAAGTAAGATTTTTTCATTACTTAAAAAACAAAACTACCTGTTTTCTAGGATGATTATTAATATTGGTCTACTGGGTTGTCAGTGGTTGATCTACATGTATTTCGTCTAGACTATTGGTGAAATAAACAGTCAAAGAAGCTATTTCATAAACCGCAAATGCGTTGGTAAAGATTTATATATGTTGCTTGTAATTATACACACCGGTTGGGTTTGCTTGGGTTGTCAAACGGATAACTAGAAAAGTTCAAGAGAATAACATGTAAGATTTTGCTTAGATATGCGATACCAACGTATTTTTCAGATTTTTTGGCCCAAATTCTTTTCCACATCGTCAATCCGATGAGAAGTGAAAGAGGATGATAACCCAAGATTGTAGATATGCAGAGTTTTACTTAGATATGCGGAACCATCTTATTTTTCAGACTTTGGTCCAAGTGCTTTTATTTTGCACACCTTCAATCAGATAAGAAGAGAAGTGAAAGAGGATATGACCAAGACTTTGGATATGTAAGATTTTGCTTATGTATGCGATACCAACGTATTTTTCAGGTTGTTCAGTCCAAATGCTTTTATTTTTCACACATCAATCGGATGAGAAGAAAAGTTAAAGAGGATACGACCAAGATTTTGGATATGTACGATTTGGCTTAGATGCGATACCAACGTATTTTTCAGTTTTTTTGTCTAAAAGCCTTCATTTTTCACACCTTTACATGAGATGTTCAGAGCTTAATATGTGTTGAAGAGAAGATGCGAACACGATTTTTGTCAAGTAAGATTTTGCTTAGATACGCGATACCAACTTGTTTTTCAGATTTTTGGTCCAAAAGCCTTCATTTTTCCACACCTTCAGTTGGATGGTAAATTCAGGCTCAATATGGGTCTAGTTGAAGAGAAGATGCGAACAAGATTTTTGACATGTAAGATTTTGCTTAGATATGCGATATCAACGTATTTTTAAGATTTTTTGGTCCAAAAGCCTCCATTTTTCTCACCTTGATTGGATGAGTTCAGAACACTCAAAATGTGTCGAAAGAGGATGTCGGCAAGATTTTAGAAACTAACTTTTGATTGTTAGATATGCAAAGCACCAACCTAATTTTTTTAAAAATATTTTTAATGTCCGTTTCTGCCCTCGTACTTCAAGAAATAGGAGATATGGCCAAATATGCTGTAAGGGGTTGCAAATGCGTAAGATTTTTTATTTAAATATGCAAACACTTGACCCTATTTTTCAGGGCTGTCGAAAAATTCTACCATCTATTTTTTCACAAAGAATTGCACCTATTTTTATGGTTATAGTACATGTTCAATCAAACGTATCGACACAAAAATATTGAAATATATTTTTTTTATCAGAAGAAGTAATCTTAAAGATATTGTTTCTTATTGTTCCGATTGAACAATTGTTTTTGACAGACTAGTATTTAAAATGATTCTATTGAAAAACAGAAACTATATAATATATAATGTCTAATACTTAAAATCTTCTGGCAAGAAATAAATTTGGAGGAAACATAGCAAATGAAAAGGAGGTTAGTACCATCTGCTGAAAACATTCAGTATATAAACAATTATTAACTAGGATTAAATTAATGCCTCATTAATTAGTACCAAATTTTCAAATAAAAAACGGCATCGTAGGATTTTTCCCAAACTTTCAGGAATAATGGTATATGGAACATTGAAGAAATGGATTTACTGTACGTCGAAAAATAAAATTCTCATATTTTATAGGGTAGCAGTTCCGCTCCATATTTAGTTTTTCAGATGCAGAAGGCGGGCGATCATCGTGGTACGGGACTTGTTGCCCTTTCTATTAAATCTGAGTGTTTTATTTTGTCCGCGTCAGAAATCTGAAGTGGATCTGGAAAGAAGTAAGGTAAATTAAGACAATTATCTTAAATACACATACATAGAAAAATATGAACAGTAAGTAACGAGGATGAGTTAACTGAATCTAGACAGTAGCCTTAGAGATATACTACTTTGAACTTGATTATGGAATTAGGAAAGGCCATGTTTAACTTCACCTAAGGTAAAGCTAGCAACGCGAAGTTGGTTTCTTGGGGTTACAGTTGCAGGTATTATTTTAGGTGAGAAAGAAATAGACGTTTTAAGGGGACAGTTTACAGCAGTTAATAAATATTAGTTTCCGTATATGTGAACCCAGTCTGCGTGTGTGTTTGACTCGCAGTATTTAACATTTGGAAATTGACTTTATTGTCTAGCGAAACTCGCTCAAAAATACCGTCTAATTTCAAAGAAGGAATACGTCTTAAGGGAATAAGAAACGAACTGACATGACTTTAAGCAAGGATATAGGTTGGTGAGTTGTATTTGACTGAGGGGTGTTGACCATATGTTGGCCGTTGAACGTGACGAAGACATTAATAGGACGGAGCAAGTACTGAAGAAATTTTTAGTCGCGACTTTGAGTCGAAACAGTATGGATAGATAAAACATTACTTTGTAGAGGAATGAAATATTTGTGAACTAGACGCAATGCCGACCTCTGGGATGCGGACATGATGGAAAAGCTGGACTTTGAAGAGCTGCTGACCACCTGTGAACTGGTCGTCGAATCTGGAAGTTGCTTCATTCAGGAAGTTTGGCATGACAGTACAGCAGGTCCATATGAAAGAAATTAAAGGAACAACAAATAGTGTAAGTATTTATGTAAAAGATTTCATGTCCCAAGTTGATTGTGATATGTGTTAAATGAATTTTTAAATACAGTAAAATACAACCATTTTTTTTTAATTTTCAGGCCGTGGTGAGCTTATTGTCGAGTGAAGGAGATACAAAGCAATATGGTTGAAACCGTACAGATAACGGATTCCATAGATGGGCGAATGATAAAAAAAACTATAATGAAATCGCATGTTATATGAATCGACGTCTACTATGTTACCTACATTATGAACCTTGGGAAATGATCTACAGCGTTTTGCTGCTATTTTACTTGCAGGTAAGTATTGAAAATTTTTCCGGATCTGTTATTTGCAGTAATGTATCGACAAATACACACAACATGTGCAGCATTTAAATTTGATAAATCATATTAATGTTCATAGAATCCTTGAGAATTTTGAATTGTATGAATTCCATTTTAGGTATTTTTAGCTTTCTTTTAATTGTATATGTACATATATAGTAATTAAAGAAATTTATCATATGTTGCAGGGAGTTGCAGGGAACGGACAAGAATTATTGTTGGGATTGTCAGCTAATCAAAGTTTTGTGAAGAACAGTAGGACTTTTAGTTTGCGATGTATGTATTAGCCAGTTCAGAATAACATAAGGTTCCAAAACTAGAAATTAGACAATGGAAAACATACGTAATTAAAGCTGATGCATGTACTGTTTGAAAACATTGGGTAGAAACGCAGATAAATGGGGTTTTAAGAATAGCAATGTCATAATGGAAAAAAATTAAGTTCGTTTAGCTTTATTCAAAGAAGCGACTTGAGCCGATCACAATTCTGTGATTCTGTATGGATGTAACAGCACAAATAAAGATCTCAGATAAAAATGACATGGTGTGGGACAAGTTAATTACGAGACGCGTCGAATTTCGTCATTCCCTAATGTAAGTATTTCCATTAAATTTACAATAATTTTCACGTAAAAATACAGTTACTTTAATTCCATATTACCTTGGTATGTTTCATTATTTGCTCTTTTTTTAGTTTTCAGGTAGTGCAGATTGACCGCTTTCTCATTCGGACGGATTTTGAAAGGATTGATAGAGAAGGTTGGCTGGTAAATGCGTTTAATATCGACGAGGTCTTTGTGGACCTGGATGAGGAAATCTAGCTGCAGGTCCATTTTTTGATTTAAACCTGCGCACTTTTCCTATAAAGTTGACTAAGACTTCCGAGATTAAACAATTTTCCAGTTAACATACTCGAACAGTTATTTAAGGCAACAAACCTAACAGTGTTCGATTCAACGGTGATGGCAAGAAGACGGTGGGCGTTAGAGCCAATGGACGACGGCAAGAAGACCATAGGCAATCGATCAAACAGCGACTGCAAGACTGGGCGTTAGAGTCAATGGACGAAGGCAAGAGGACTGACTAGTGATCAAAGCGACGAAGGCAAGAGGACTGACTGGTGCTCGAAGCGACGAAGGCAAGAGGACTGACTGGTGCTCGAAGCGACGAAGGCAAGAGGACTGACTGGTGCTCGAAGCGACGAAGGCAAGAGGACTGACTGGTGCTGAAAGCGACGAAGGCAAAATGACTGACTGGTGCTCAAAGCGACGAAGGCAAGAGGACTGACTGGTGCTCGAAGCGACGAAGGCAAGAAGACGACGACGGGTGTGACGGCAAGAAGATGACGACGGGTGTGACGGCAAGAAGATTTAGAGCCAATCAAGAAGGCCAGGTGTATTGCGTGCGACGGCTGGGTGTTCGATCCAACGGCAAGAACATGGGTGTTCGCGCAAATGGGCAACATCAGGAAGGCCATGGATGTTCGGGCTAATGGGCGACTGCAAGATGGATGTTCGATCTAAGACGACGGCAAGAAGACGATAGGCGTTCGTACCAATGGACGACGGCAAGAAGACGATGGGCGTTCGGACCACAATGGTTACTTCAAGAAAACCACTTTTTTAGGACCAGTGGGCGACGGCACGAAAATCATGGGTGTTCGGGTCAATCGGCGACTACAAGACGATGGCTGTTCGGTCGGAGGGGCGACTGCGCGAAGAGGATGGATGTTCCATCAACGACGACGGAGAGAAGACGATGAGCCTTCGGAACTGTGGGCGACGGCAAGAAGACGATGGGCGTTTGGACCAATGGGCGACGACAAGAAGACCATGGGTGACCGGGGTAATGGGCGACTGGAAACGGGGTAATGGGCGACTGCAAGAAGACGATAGCTTTTCGGGTAAACTGATGACTGCACGAAGAGGATGAATCTTCAATTCAACCACGACGACAGGACGATGGGCGTTCGACCCAACGGCGATGGCAAGAAGGCGATGACACAAAACAACCCGTTTTCTAGGATGATTGTTACTGTTGGTCTACTGGGTTGCCGATGGTTGGTCTACATGTTTTTCGTCGAGAATATTGGTAAAATAAACATTAAAAGAAGCCATTTCGTGAATTGCAAATGCGCTGGTAAAAATTTATGCATGCAAAGCGGCTCTTATTTTTTAGATTTAACTAAATATTTGTTACTTGTAATTACACACACCGGCCAGGGATGAAGATGTCCAGTACACGGAACTACCAATATGTAAGATTTTTTGGTTTTATTCGAAAGAACAAAAATATTTTTTAGATTATAAACTCCCATAATGTTTGTTGCAAAGGGAACATTTGTTGTTGAAATGGAAATGAAAAAGTGGAATAGTAAGGTTTTCTGTAGATATACAAAGCAGCCCTACTAGTCTTTAAAAAATACTGATTACGTTTTCATCACCTCGAAAATGGAATGTTACAAAGGACCATAAACATAGACATGTAAGATTTCGTTGAGATATGCGATACCAACGTATTTTTCAGATTTTTTTGGACAAATGCTTTTATTTTTCACACCATCAATCGAATGAGAAGACAAGATAAATAGAATACGACTCAAGATTTTGGATATATAAAATTTTGCTTAGATATGCGATTCCAACGTATTTTTCAGATTTTTTGGTTCCAAAGGCGTACCTTTAAGAAAATTCAGAGCTCAATATGTGTCGAATTGAAGAGAGGATGCCAACAAGATTTTTATCATGTAAGATTTTGCTTAAGATATGCGATACCAACTTATTTTTTAGATTTTTGGTCCAAAATCCTTCATTTTTCACACCTTTAGTTGGATGATAAATTCAGAGCTCAATATGTGTCGAATTGAAGAGAGGATGCCAACAAGATTTTTATCATGTAAGATTTTGCTTAAGATATGCGATACCAACTTATTTTTTAGATTTTTGGTCCAAAATCCTTCATTTTTCACACCTTTAGTTGGATGATAAATTCAGAGCTCAATATGTGTCTAGTTGAAAAGAGGATGTGATCAAGATTTTTGACATGTAAGATTTTGCTTAGATATACGACAACAACGTTTTTTTCAGATTTTTGGGTCCAAGAGCCTTCATTTATCGCATCTTCAATTGGATGAGAAGTTCAGAATACTCAAAATGTATCGAATTGAAAATAAAATGCCACCAAGATTTTAGAAATAAATTTAAATAAAATTAAACTTCTGATTCGAGTGTAAAATATAAATTTTTTGCTTAGATATGCAAATCACCAACCTATTTTTTGAGCATTTTTAATGTCTGGTTCTGTCCTCATACTTCAAGAAATGTAGAATGTGGCCAAAGATGAAACTAAGGGGTAACAAATGCGTAAGATTTTTTCATTTAAATATGCAAACATTCGACCTTATTTTTCAGGGCTGCCGAAAAAAATCTACCATCTATTTTGTTTTATGGTTATAATACATGTTCAATTAAACTTATCGACAGAAAACTATTGAAAATACTTCTTTATTAGAACTAATCTTGAAGGAATTGTAGTTCTTGACAGACTATTACTTAAAATAATTATATTGAAGAACAAAATATTTAAAAGTTCTACACATCAGCTTAGACAAGAAAGGAGACATCTGGAGGAAACATTAAAACGAAAAGGAGGTTAGTGCGATGATTCGCTGAAAATATTCAATATGTAAACGAATATTAACTAGGATTAAATGCCTCCTATAATTAAGTAGTATCAAATAATCATATAAAAAAAAAACATAAGGCATCTTTGGATTTTCCCCAAACTTTCAGGAATATGGAACATTGAAGAAATGGATTTACTGTACGTCGAAAAATAAAATTCTCAGATTTTATTGGGTAGCAGTTCCGCTCCATATTTAGTTTTTCAGATGCAGAAGGCGGGCGATCATCGTGGTACGGGACTTGCTGCCCTTTCAATTAAATCTGAATGTTTTATTTTGTCCGCGTCAGAAATCTGAAGCGGATCTGGAAAGAAGGTAAATTAAGATAATTATACATCTATAAATAGAAAAATATAAATAGTAAGTAATGAGGATGAATTAACTGAACGTAGACAGTAACCATAGAAATATGCCAATGAACTTGATTATGGAGTTAGGAGAGGCCATGTTTAACTTCACCTAAGGTAAAGCTTGCACTGATGAAGTTTGTTTCTTGAGGTTACAGTTGCAGTTATTATTTTAGGTGAGAAAGAACTTGGACCTAAGGACCGTTTACAGCAGTTTATATTAGTTGCCATCTAAGTGAACCCAGTGTGTTTCACTCGCAGTTTTTATAGTTCGACATTTGGAAACTGACATTGTCAGCGAAACCCACTCAAAAATGCCGGCTAATTTTAAAGAAGGAATACGTCTAAGGGAGTATGAAACGAACCGACATTGACTTTCGGCGAGGATATAGGTTGGTGACTTGTATTTGACTGAGGGGTGTTGGGCAAATGATGGACGTTGGACATGACTTCTGTTAATAAACGAAGACATTAAGAGGACAGGACAATGGGCAATGCAGTGCTGAAGTAATTTTTAGTCACAACTTGAATTCGAAACAGTGTGGATGGATAAAATATTACTTTGTAGAGGAATTAAATATTTGTGAACTAGACGTTATATCGACCTCTGAGATGCGGACATGGTGATGAAAAGCTAGACTTTATAAAGAGCTTCTCACCAACTCGAGGAGTTTAGTAAAGCTGATCAGGAGCTGGTCATCAAATCCGGAAGTGGCGTCATTCAGGAAGCTTGTCATGACATTAGAACAGCAGGTGTGAAAGAAATTAAAGGATCAACATAAACTGTGTAAGTAGTTTTTTTCTCTTACGTAAAAGAGTCTGTCATCCATATCCCAAGTTGATTGTGTTATATTAAAAATTAGTTTTACGTGTATTTGTCTCTTATTCCAAAACGAACTATATCAAAAATCACCCTTTAATGCAATTTTATATACAGTAAAATAGATTTTTTTTAATTTTTAGGACATGGTGACCTCATTGTCAACTGAAGGACATACAAAGCATTATGTTGAAACCATACAGATAACGAATTCCATAGATGGGCGAATGATGTCAAAGAAACTAGCCTGAAATCGCATGTTATATGAATACTACTATGTACCTACATTACGAACCTTGGGAAATGATATAGACCTTTTTACTGCTGCTTTACTTGCAGCAAAATGTAAGTATTGTAAATTTTTCCGCATCTTTTATTAGCACTAACGTATTAACAAATACACACATCATATGCTATGCATTGAAATTTTTTAATGATACTAAAGTTCATACAAATATGTATTTGAATCTAGGTAGTAAGTAAAAGAATTTATTGTGTTTTGCAGGGAATGACGAAACAGATAAGTATTATCGTTGGGAGTTCCAGCTGATCAAAATTTTGTGAAGAAGAGTAGGGCTTTGTAGTAGTTGCAAGTTACGATGTATTAATCAGTTCAAAATATCAGGATTTCGAAACTAAAAATGAGACAATGGGAAGCAAAGACACAAAGCCGATGCATGTCTGTGTGAAAACATGTTGGGTAGAAACGCAGATAAATGGAGTTTTAAGAATAGTGAAGTCATAATGGAAAAAAATTGAGTTCATTTAGTTTTATTTTAAGAAGTGCCTTGAGCCGATTACAATTATTCTGTGAATGATTGTCAATGAATGTACCAGCACAAATTAAGATTTCGTATATAAATGACATGGTGTGTGAGATAAGTTAACTACGAGGCGCTTCGAATTTCGTCGTTTCGTAAGTAATGTAAGTGTTGCCGTTAAATTTATAATAATTCTGACTTATAAATACAAATACTTTAATATCGTATTGTTTCATTATTTCTTCTTTTTTTTTAGATTCCAGGTAGTGTAGAATGACCGCATTCTCATTCGGATGGATTTTGCAAGTTTTGATAGAGAAGGTTGGCTGGCAAGAGGACTAGCGCTCGAAGCGACGAAGGCAAGAGGACTAGCGCTCGAAGTGACGAAGGGAAGAGGACGATGGGTGTTCGATTTATCTGCCACGGCAAGAAGAGTTGGGGACAATCAAGAAGGCCAGGTGTATTCTGTGCGACGACAAGAAGACTGGGTTTTCGGATCGATGGGCGACAGCACAAGGATCGGTGTTTAATCCAACGGCAAGAAGAGGATCGGTGTTCGGGCCAATGGGCAACGGCAGGAAGGCTATGGAAGAGAATAGGTGTTCGATGCAAGACGACGGCAGGGCGATGGGCGTTCAGTCCAATGGGCGACGGCAAGAAGACTATGGGCGTTCGAAGCAATGGGCGACGGCAAGAAGACCGTGGGTGTTCGGGTCAATCGGCGACTACAAGAAGACGATGGCTGTTCGGCTGAAGGGGCGACTGCGCGAAGACGATGGATGTTCAACGACGAGGATGGATTTTCAACGACAACAAAAAGACGATAGGCGTTCGATCGAACGACGACGGCAAGAAGACGATGGACGTTTGGACCAGTGGGCGACGGCAAGAAGACCATGGACGTTCGGAGCAGTGGGCGACAACAAGAAGACGACGCCAAGAAGACCATGGGTGACGGGGCTAATGGGTGATTAAAAGAAGACGATGGCGATTCGGGTAAGTTGGCGCCTGCAGGAAGAGGATGGATGTCCAATTCAACCACGACAAGACGATGGGCGTTCGATTCGACGATGATGGTAAGATGATGGGCGACGAAGACGATGGGCCTTTAGACCAATGGGCGAAGATAAGCGTTCGATCCAATGGGCAAGAAGAGGATAGGCAACGACAAGAAGAGGATGGATGTTCGATCCAACGCAACCGGTAACAAGAAGAAAATGGATGTTCGGGCCAGTGGGCAGATGGAGTTTGGGTAAGTGGGCAAGAAAAGAATGGGTGACGGCAAGAAAAGAACGAGCGACGGCAAGATGAAAATGGATGTGCAAAAGAAGAGGATGGGCGTTCGGGTAAATGGGCGACGGCAAGAAGATGATGGATGTTCGATCTGACGGCGAAGAAGACAATGGGCATTCGTACTACCAGAGGCGACGGGCGTTTAGGCCAATGGGTAACGTCAGGGAAACAATGTGCGTTTGGGACAACGACAAGAAGACGATGGGCGTTCGGACCAATGGCCGACGATGGCAGTGGCGGCTGGTGAAATTTCAAAGTTGTACATCTCTGTTCCTACTGACAGGAGCCGTACCAAATTTAGTAGTTTTAATAGTGAGCCCACTGGGAATGTTTTGGTAAAGAAAAAAAAACATTTTGTAATTTGCGAAAAAAAGTTGAATTTTTGGTGTGCCCCTCCTAAGAAAAAAATGAACACGTCTAGGTATTTTATTTATTATTTCTTCTAAACAAAGTTTACATCATTTTGTCAACAGTTTTTAAATTTTGAGAGAAAAATGTGTTAGTAGAAAGTTGCAGTCATTTGAATTTTTTTTGAATTATATTTTAGGCTTAAAAAAATTTAAATGACTATAACTTTCTACTAACACGTTTTTTTCTCTCAAAATTTGAAAACTGTCGACAAAATGATGTAAAATTTGTTTAGGAAAAATAATAAATAAAATGCCTAGACGTGCTCATTTTTTTCTTAGGAGGGGCACACCAAAAATTTAACTTTTTTTCGCAAATTACAAAATGATTTTTTTCATTACCAAAAAATTCCCAGCGGGCTCACTATTAAAATATGGGCGTTTGGGCCAATGGGCAGCGGCAAGGAGACGATGGGCGTTCGGACCAACGGTGACTGCAAGATGATGGGCGTTCGGGTCAACGATGACTGAAAGGAGACGATGGGTGGTTCGGGCCAACGGCGACGGCAAGATGATGGGCGTTTGGGCCAATGGGCAGCGGCAAGGAGACGATGGGCGTTCGGGTCAACGGTGACGGCAAGAAGATAATGGGCGTTCGGGCCAACGGCGACGGCAAGGAGACTATGGGCGTTCGGGTCAGCGGTGTCATCAAGGCGATGGGCGTTCGGACCAACGGTGACGGCAAGGAGACGACGATGGGTGTTCAGGGCCAAAGACGATGATCATTTGGGCCAACGGTGACGGCAAGAAGACGATGGGCTTTTGGGCCAATGGGCAGCAGCAGAAGACGATGGGCGTTCGGGCCAACGGTGATAGCAAGGAGACGATGGGCGTTCGGACCAATGGCCAGCGGCAGAGGACGGTTCGGTGGCGGTAAGGGGGCGATGGGTGTTTGTTTCGACCAATGGGCGTTCGGGCCAACGGTGACTGCAAGATGATGGGCGTTCGGGTCAACGATGACTGAAAGGAGACGATGGGTGGTTCGGGCCAACGGCGACGGCAAGATGATGGGCGTTTGGGCCAATGGGCAGCGGCAAGGAGACGATGGGCGTTCGGGTCAACGGTGACGGCAAGAAGATAATGGGCGTTCGGGCCAACGGCGACGGCAAGGAGACGAAGGGTGGTTCGGGCCAACGGCGACGGCAAGATGATGGGCGTTTGGGCCAATGGGCAGCGGCAAGGAGACGATGGGCGTTCGGGTCAACGGTGACGGCAAGAAGATAATGGGCGTTCGGGTCAACGGCGACGGCAAGGAGACGAAGGGTGGTTCGGGCCAACGGCGACGGCAAGGAGACGATGGGTGGTTCGGGCCAACGGCGACGGCATGGAGACGATGGGTGGTTCGGGCCAACGGCGACGGCAAGAAGACTATGGGCGTTCGGGTCAGCGGTGTCATCAAGGCGATGGGCGTTCGGACCAACGGTGACGGCAAGGAGACGACGATGGGTGTTCAGGGCCAAAGGTGACGGCAACAAGACGATGATCATTTGGGCCAACGGTGACGGCAAGAAGAGGGCCAATGGGCAGCAGCAGAAGACGATGGGCGTTCGGGCCAACGGTGATAGCAAGGAGACGATGGGCGTTCGGACCAATGGCCAGCGGCAGAGGACGGTTCGGTGGCGGTAAGGAGGCGATGGGTGTTTCGACCAATGGGCGTTCGGGTCAATGACGGCGACTACGTTCGAGTACAGGACTCGTTTCCTGCGTCGAAAAATAACGTCCCAGAAGTATAAGGGGGTGCCGTTTTGTGCTATTTATGCTATCATCGAGGCAGAAGGCGGGCGTTCATCGTAGTGCAGGACGTGTACCCCCGTTTTATTGCTGGGATTTTTATTTGACTGCGTAGGAAACGAGGAAGTGGAGCGAATGAAGCGGAGACCGGAAGATTCGTGAAACTACGCTATTAGAGGAGGAACTGTAATGTTGATGAAAAAGTTAGCATCATGCATGGATGGTAAAACGAATACGCCAAGCTGCACCAGTAGTAATTTTGCACATCGCAACCAGCCTTGACTTCGAATACAAACTATTCAACTGGCCGTGATGTCTGTACTCTTGACAGAGAGAATATGAATGCGATGTAGCACTAGAACTGACAAACTTCATTATTTTTATATGTAAGTTCATGTTTTATTATGCAATGGTTGATTGGGATATTTATATGAATCAAAATTATAACTAAAAAAAATTGTTTTACAGTTCAGCAAATCAGACTGTGCAGTAGGGATTCGACGAAACCAAAACCAACATCACGTTGATGAAAATGGTCGGCAAATTGTAGGAATGGCACATATGTTGGATGAAGAACGGACATCGTTGGATTTGAAAGGAAGATGTTAAAGGGTAAATATTTTTTGTTGCAGTTTTAACATGCATTATAGCCTAGCCGGTGTTAGTTTTAACTTTGAGTTTATGTATTTGTTGAAACCTTTAAAATTTTATAAGAATGGGTAGCAACGAGTGCCTTATTATGATTTTTGTTAGCTTTAAAAATATTTCTCTAGTATAGTTATGACTTACTAGTTGCTTTTTTATCTAAAATTTACTTTGGCGCTTAGCATCCAGTATTTTAATTTCTTACTTCTGTACTAATTTTGTTTTATCCTCTTTTCAGCTTGTTGCTTCATACATAAATGGCTTTAAAGAAACCAGCTCTTCACCTACTTCTATCTGCCACTAAGGGTGTCTCATGCCAAGCTGATCGGTGATGAGAAGCCAGCCGGACAAATGAATACCCTGGTGTGGGGAAGCAGCTGCAGCAGCAATATTTGCAGCTGAAAATTACTGATAATGGGTGTGATGAAGCAATGGAACCCACCTTGTTATTTACATACTTTTATGTTTCATTGTATATAACTCACTCTTTCATGGCAAAAAATATGTAATGCTAAAAAATGTTAATAAAATTAACGAAGTTTAAAATGTATTTTTGTGGTTATTGCGTAATAAAAAAGTTTGTTTTTAAGGTTGTAGTTTTTAATAAAATTAACCAAGTTTGATATGTATTTTTGTGGTTATTGCCTAATAAAGAAGTTTGTTTGAAAGGTTTTAGTTTTCTTCCCTCAGTTAAAACATTAATTTGTTCGTGTTACTGCATAGTAATTCCACCAGTTAGGAGATTCTTGATTTGCTGCGAACTTTAGTAAATTTTTTATCTAACTTCTAAACTAAGAACAATAGAAGCCACAATGCAAATCAACACTATTTTGGGGAGATATTACTAAATGGACTTTAAATTTAATTTCTATTTCAATGTATACTTGATTTAGGCATTGCTTAGGAGTTGAGCGTAGAAGTACCGAGATTAGAATCGGTAATTAAGTAACGCGGATACTATCACATGATCCAACTTCGATATTTGAATTGTCTAAAAAGAGCAAAGAATGAGTTTGTTTTTAATGACTTTTTTCAATGAATTACTTCAAATTTTCGTTATGAAAGAATCACTTCTCCTTCAAAAGGAGTACGTTGTTGAATTGTTTGAAAAATTTTGCATCGTATGTCACATACCTACCTTATCAATGAATCGAAAGGAATTTATAATTAAACCATAATATTTTTATTATCGTGGGCACACTCATAGTTTTCATAACATAAACTGCTAAAAACATAATGAAATCAGCGTATGCACGTCTTTATCTGGACTAAATACGTAAGTTTTTAAAATATTTGAAAGTTAATTCTTTCGATTAGTGGCTTTTGATCCTTTGATTCTAGGATGCTGTACCTGATTTAACAATAATACGATTATTATTAATAAAGCTCTAGGTGTGTCTAACAATATAATCGATCGCTAACCAAGTGCAGAAAAGCTGGAGGTAATAAAATTGTTAATTTATTATGAAATGTTTGAAAATCCTAACAAGTTGACAATCATCATAACCTCACAAAATTAATATGTCGGGGCGTAAAGTAAGCAACTTGTCATTCACCTGGGAATTTGCCCCAGAATCAACAGGAATAACGGGAATAAATCGATTTAAACTGTGCCGTAGAACGATAATGGGCATAGGGTACTCCAATAAATGATATTTTAATAACGTATACGCTGACAACATTGTTTAAGGCAGAATTTTGAGTATTTTTGTAACTCTCACTTACCGATAGCGGTGGTATCCAAAATACAGTTGCAAATCCCATAAGAACGAATAAAACTTTAAACACTGAACTAACACTGCACTATAGATTGATTTCTTATCTTTACAAAACATTTAACAGCGCCATAAATTAACTTTCTTTAACAAATTGTTAAGAATTTCTTGAAAGCGTCACTACTAAACGGGTTGTTTTGAAAGCCATCTTGACAGTCACGACAATTACCGATGCAACCCCTTCGCCGTTAGCCGGGTCACCAATGTCACCATACCAACCGGACGGCGGCCATACTTTTTCTCGTATTTATGAATGAAAATTCCTTAAGGGGAAATGACCTTGCCGTTACCCCTACTATAACGCCCCCGCATAGTATTTCTCCCACCGGAATTCCAATGATATTTTCATTCATAAGGTGTTCTGTCGCTCTAGGAGTGACATATTTGTTTATTTTTGAAAATAATTAGGTAAATAATAATTAAAGGCCTTAATTTTAGCGTAAATTAGTGAGAAGAGGTGTAGATAAGTGATAAAACACATTTTATTCCTTTGTTATTGTAAATTTTCATGTGAAATATACAGCTTTTTGTTGTAGATCCGTATGGGCGCAATTTCCCAAACTAACGTGAACTTGGTGGGCTCCCATTGTGGAATTAGCATAGAGGAAGATGGTCAAAACCAAATGGGGCTTGAAGACTTAGCCATGTTCCGTGCTGTAAATGGAAGCACCATTTTTTTTATCCTGCTGATGCAGTTTCAACAGAAAGAGCTATTGAACTTGCAGCTAATACAAAGGGAATTACGTTTACAAGAGCTACCTACAACTACTGTGATTAACCCCAATGACCAAGTTTTTGCTGCAACTACATCGTTATCTAACGTATAAAGCTAACAATAAGACATTTTATAAGGACTAGCTAAAAATTGGTATTATATCCACAGTCTGTATTCAAAATGGTTTTAAAGGCATACTGAGTTCGTTTGCTAATGGCGAAGCCTACAACTAGAAAAGTCCTTCGATCCAGCTTATAGTAGAAGTAATGTCAGAAATTCTAGTTCGAAGAGGAAAGACCAGGATAATATTTACAATTTACAGTGATCGACCTCTTCCTGGAATTTCAAATATGCTTTTGAATCAGATATTTAAAACATATTTCTATCTTCAAACGTGTATTTTTAGCAAAGAAATCGTTTGTCTGTCAGGTTTATGTATAAAATCTAGTTAAAACTTTACGATTAGCTGTTTTTTCTTGTGTTTAAGATACCATTTTAAAACGAAATGTTTGATATAATTATTAAATGCTTTTTGTATTTTCAGGTGGGTAAAGCTAATGTACTTCTATCGTCCCCCAAAGATAAAGTTGTGTTAATAGGGGCAGGAGTAACCATAGATGAATCATTATCAGCCGCTAAACAACTCGCAAAAGCCGGTATTCACGCAAGAGTAATCGATCTATTTACTATCAAACCTTTGAATAAGGAAACCATTATTAAAAATATTAAAGAAGTTGGTGGAAGGGCTATTTACAAGACCGTTACTACGAAGGAGGTTTGGGAGAAGCCGTCATGGCAGCTACTGCCTTGAAAAGAAACATTGTCATCATGCACTTAGCTGTTGGTGAGTTACCAAGGTCCGGACCTCCAACTGTTCTTTTGGACCTCTATGGAATATCTGCCAAGCACATTGTATTTGCTGCACAGGAAATTTTGAAATTATAAATTTTTCACTGCTGATGCAGTCGTATTTTTTTGAAGTTATGTTTGTTATCTTTGGTATTCTTTTAAAGAATCGAATTTTATGACTGTCATTCCATTTTCTATAACGATTGTTTTCCTTTTTAAAATTATATTATTGTATAATTGTTTTTGGTTATAAAATATAAACTTGTATAAATAAAAAATGGGTATATTTATTTCTTATAGTGGTGTACTTATACAGCCCCCCAAATTTATATAATAATAATAATAATATAATAATTTACATCGTTCGTTACATTCGAAGTGGGATATAGTCTAAGCGCTTATTCCTTTCGTGAAATTGATTCAATCTGATGACTTTTTAAAATATGTTCATTTGGGACAGTCAATTATGTTGATCAAGCATGGCAATTTAGGATAAAAAAATGCACATCTAATGTTCCCAATTTTATGCTCTGTAGTCGCACGACATCTTCAGCTGTAACTAAATATGTAATTAAATTTTCCGGCACATGACACGCTGGTTTTATTTCATACTTTAGAAGACGATGACGAACAAACTGTTTTTTCAAGTATTTTTATTTGGTGTAGCAATAAGTGAGTGGGTAGAAATAACAAAAGTTGCAAATGAAAATACAAGAAAGCTAGGTGAGATTTCTTTACTTAACATCTATATTCATAGAAAATTATCTTATAGGAACAATAAGCATTAATGCCACCAAAAACATACATGTTAAAAAACAGGCAAAGTTCTCATCAGGACTGTGTGTTTTGTTATCTGAAAAAAATAACTGAAATGTAAAAATTGTGCCAAGTTCCTTGCCTACACGTTATTAGCAGTGATTTGATAAGCACAGAGATATTGTGCGAATTGAGAAATTTGGCAAGTTTTCAAGGGTCATAATATTGCTCAGTTCTTTAATGAAAACTTGCCATGTTTGGTCTGTAAATTCATCATTTCACACAATATTTTTCTGTGCTTATCAAAACACTGCTAATAACGTGTAGGCAAGGAACCTTTTGTACTATGGAGAGTCCACAAAACATTGTTTTAAAACAAGTTTGTTGAAATAGAAATTTCTAGTCAATGTTGGCATTTTACAAAAGCTCTAATTTTTTTAGCTTTGCCAAAAATTATGATTTCCACGCCACCCAGTTATGAAGATATTTTAGTTAGACCTCAAAATCTTTACGAAATTTCTGCAACAACGCCTGTTCAAGAAAATGTGAACAACAGTTATGAAGTAAATAATACGGTACCTTCTAAAAATGCCAATAAAGAGAACATGTATGAAAATAAAGACAGAATTGTAGAAAAGGGAAACACGACAAGCGAAGAGACGGTCGAAAGTCTAGGATTTAAAAACGCGCCTACAACTAAGGAATATTTAGAAGCAAAAAGTAACCGGAAAAGTCTTGCTGACGATGATATTAATGCTGATGATACTGAAAAGGATTACGGCTATCAGAACAACACAAAAGATGATTTTTTAGAAAACGAATCGTCTCGATTTCTTTCAGTCCTAAAAAATGTTCAACGGCATCTTTTAAATTATAAAGAAAAAACTTTAAAAGGAAAAATTGCTCTTCTAAAAGACTTGCGCAATAATTTGCTTTTTGAAATTAGTAAGTTACACAGTTAACACAAGTTGCAAGTAAATATTAAAAGCAGTATTTAGCGTCCATTATTATGTGTAACATTTAACATTGTTCCTGAGTGATTTTCTACAGAAAAAGGTGGCTTTTTAGGGTAAGCAGATAAAAAACATGTTCGTTAGAAGAAAAACAGTGTATAAACTTTTTATCTGTCTATACTGGACAATCATTAGTTTTTATAATTAAGCATCAGTAATGTTAAAAATAGTAATGGACGCTGAAATTCAGAAAAGTAAGATTTTTTTTCAGAATTGCACATGCAATTATAGTGACATATTATATTATACTTTCTTGAAGCACAATTTTTTTTATTTTGGAATCGAAATTTTCATTTTCTCTTTTAAAATAAGGAACCCATAACAAACTATACTTTATTTTGTTAGAAACTCGAATGTCTAAACTCTGGATGCCAACTCTAGAATATGGCCAATCGGAGACAAGAGGGTATAAGGACTATTACCCTGATGATCATTATCACATGGATTTTCCATCAAATGAGGGGGCTCTTATCACTATTGGATTTTTGACGTTCGCAGTATTTTTAATAAAGTTGGTACTGGTGGGTATAATAAAATACTGGGAAAATTGCCCACATCAATTAATTAAGTAAGGGTTAGAAATGGTAAAACGGCATTTTTTTAAGAATACTCTTACCAACCCACAGACGCATGCTATTAAAACTACCCTGCTTTATCGTGGTAGTAAGCATGTTTTACAATTTTCGGTTCAGAGTAGGTATAGTAGTACCATTGTCTTTGTAGTACTTGTATACTGGGTATTATTAAGTTTAGTACAAGGCTATGGGAGATTTCTCACATAAAAGTTCTTTTAATAATTCGTTTTATTTTTTAGAAACTAATTTACACTTTGAAATCTAAGCAACAATATTACTTTCCAACGACAACAACAGCTGCCAGCGTGTTTTTGAAGGGAAACCAGCGTGAAATTACCCAAGATCAGCTTGAGCACTCGGCTAAGATTATGCAGTATATTGAAGAATATCCGTTATCTTAATATTTGGAGCATAAAAATTTATCAGAACAAAAAGCTGTTTTTTTTGTAAATAAATGTCAGATACCTATTATGATCCCCGCATTTTCTTGTATAAAGTTCAGTAGGGAATTAAAGGACTTAGCCTCGAACAAGGTACTAAGCCAGAGACGAATAATTATTTAATTTATAGATCCTCATCCAAGTAAAACCCTTTACATTGGTGTAACGTAATGGGAATACTTACAGCCGTCTTCAACTCTAGCCATGAAGCACATCGCCGCACGTGGGCTGATTTTATTTCGTTGATAATATGTATTATATAATATGGGATACCACATTGTCAGCTCCATGGGCACACTGTATAAACTACCTTTCTCCCGCGATTTCGTTCACGGTATAACAATTTTATTCCTTTACAAACTTTGAACTCCCATCTTAAGGGTTGATTTATTAAAAACCGTACAACACGTGTTTAAACGTTTATTTTTCGGAGTACTTCTGTACAGTTTCGACGATAGCACCATCTAATATTCTTTCTGCATACAAAGTTTGAACCCCTATTTCACCCCTTAAGGGTTGAATTTTGAAAAACCCTTCCTTAGTGGATGCCTAAGTTATATAATAAACCTCTATGCAAAATTTCAAGTTTCTAGACCCAGTTTAGTTAGGAACCCAAACTTTGATTTCATTAAAGAAAAAGTGTAGGTAACAAACCCAAGCAAAAAGCTTGGAAAAGACTATGTTGTATTAAATTAAGTTTTTTTTACTAGTAGCCCTTACTTTTTTTTTTCGAAAATACCATGAATTCACCAGCAACATCGATTACGACCGACCGGACCGGCAAAAAAAAAATTACCGAACAAATATAAGTGAATACCGAAAAAAACAGTCAAACGCAAGCGATAATGACTGGCAACAGTTGCAGCGATTTTGTTCCTTAAATGATCCAAGAAATATTTATTTCAATAACTGGCGATTATGTGGTAGCCGTGATCAATTTTGTTTCGGTGATCCGCCAGTGGCGCATGCAGATTTGTTAATCACTGAATAACTGGTTTAGCGAGAGTTCTATCGCCAATAGCGATAGTGATTTGTCTTTCACGGTGACTGGATCACGGTGATTGATATATCTCCCAACTCGATTTCTGTAAAGACTGCAATACACTGTGAAAAGGAACGCTCTACCTCCAGTACTAGAGGTAGATGTACCTCCAGTGATATCCTGAAGGTAGAACGTTCCTATTCACAATATAATGCTGTCATTACCAACAAAATTTAGGATTTCACAGGTATTGAAATAATACAGACTCCCTAAAAATGGTAAAAATACAATAAATAATTTTATTTCTGTTTTAATATAGGTATCTTTTCTTTTATGTTACAAGTTAAAATACTGCCTCGTTAAGTACAATTTAAACATACAAAATACAGTTAACTTAATATCTAAACCTTATGTATAATATGTACAAGCTTCTTAAAAATATCCTTCTCTTCTCATAAACCTAAAAAACAAGGAATTGTTTATTAACAGAAAATTAGTGTCCAAAAATAGAGTAGGGTTTTTAACCAGTAGCGATTGATTATTACAGAGTTGTAAACATAGGCGACTCCAGGGGCGTCTCTGCACTAATTTTTTTATCATAACCTAACAAAATCATTAAAAACTGACTTAAATAGACAAGCACGTAACCGCAAAATGCCGATTGCACACGAGTGCTAGCCAGTCGGCTTTCCTTCCGCCACATCGAGCCGATACAAGACGTCGCTTATTGGAAGGAAATATCCGACGTCATTTCTAGATGTTTTAAATTCAATTACATTTTAATAGGTATTTATTTCTCGATTAAAAAATTGTGGAACTATACTCAGGATTATATTTATTATAACGAAGCACACATATATATGTGTACATATATATATATATATATATATATATATATATATATATATATATATATATATATATATATATATATATATATCTATATATATATATATATATATATATATATATATATATATATATATATATATATATATATATATACTCGGATTGAAGAAGATTAGGTTTTCTCAGGTGGCTATAGAATGATTTATGAATGAATAGTTTTATCTGTTCGTTGCTACATAATCTAAGTTAGGATATTACTGAATATTGCTGGATTTTACTCACCCATCGTTTCCTGTTGAATTTCGACTTTGTACGTTGGATTATCGTAGGCCGATTGACTTATCCGCGCGGCAGGCGGCGTGATAGCCGCCTTATTTTGATTATGCCGCCTCACTAAAATTAGAAGCAAAATAAGCGTGCTGAGAATTGCGATGGCGGCCAAAATGGCGACAATGACCAATGGGCCATAGTAATCTCCTCGAGTTCCATCAAGGAGTTCTGCTCTGGATACTTTATCTAAAAGATAGAAGTTAGGTAAGTATCGTAGTAAAAGCAATTTCTTATGACTCGTCATAAAAGTATAGCTTTTATTCCTAATAAAACAATATACTATTTTGAAGCTTTTTTAAAAACACTTCTTCCCTTAACGTCTTCTTAACTTACCTTGTGGCGACGAGCCCAGAGCAGGCGCAGCACGAGGCTTAGTGATAAAGTCTTGCACGTTACTTGTTTTAATCTTTCCATTTGTTAGATATACTTCTAACCATAACCTATATCGTGTTCCAGGTTTGAGATCTGTAATTATAGTTTTAGTAGGTGAGTCCCGTTTCGCTATCTTGAATGTACTGTGGTCTTCTTTGCCCGAATCGCTTTGGTAAATTGCTCTAAAAATATTGAAATAAACATTATTCTTGTTTCTGTTAATATTGTACAGTTTTAGTTATAATAAATTTATGTTACAATATTGTAGTGTACCTATAAATATTAACGTATTTATCTTCTGGATAAGGTACTCCACTCCATGAAATTTCAACACTTGTCGATTTTATTTGTCCCACATCTAAAGTGACGCTAAATCCATAAGTGTCCACCTCATTGGCTGTGGTGAATTGTAGCATGTGTTCTGCGTTCAATTCAGTGTGTTGTCCTAAAATAAAAAGATATAGCTATATGTTACCGACAATGACGTTTAGTCAATTAACCTTGACAGAATTTTCTACGATTTTAAGTCTTCATTGTGGCACACCCTGTACATAAAATACAATTAAAAAAAAGCTGGCTCATTCTGAATTCCTCTCACGGAAAGAAGGCTGACTTTCCTAATATTTGGCGAATGCGCCTGTAGAGACCGATTTTTTCACATTTCTCACACCCCGGAAGAATTCAGTCCGGATACAAAGTGATATAAGCTGCCTCTATGCAAACTTTCATCGCGATTTGTTGCTTCGTAGAGTCGTGATTGAGTTACAAATAAATATTTTCATATGGGGATTAGAATAGAATTGGAATAATGGACTGCAGTGGATTATTGCACGGCAACGCACTGCATAGGATTTTTCTCTGTCGAAAAAAGACAGAAGAAGATCCTGAGCAAGTCTAAATTAACCTGAGCAAACCTGCAGCGCATTATTGTTTGCTCAGGATCGTTTTTTTCTAGAAAAGATCCTGAGAATGCTTAAACAAGCCTGAACTAACATGCGTTGCAAGTGCCGGTTTCCTCAGGATTGTTTAAGTTTGCTCAGAATATTTCTATTTTTTACAGAAAAAGATTCTGAGCAAACTTAAATAGACCGGAGCACTGCTGACGTTGCCCGGACGGCTCCTGCGAAATGTTCGCATTGCTCTGCGAGTCTTGTCCTTAACATCGACATTGTCTAATGTTAGTAGCCAAAAAACGATGTTAATATTAAAAACAGCAGGCAATATTTTCAGCATTGTCCACCAATAATGGGCAATGTGGTTGATACTCGGGAAATAGTGGTATGGTTAAGAGAAATGGACTCTATCTAATTTACATCCTTGTCCGTAACGTATAAGTACAATATTTTGTTATTAAGTTAAAATTCCATTTTAAATAAATATTAAAAGAGCCTGTATTATCCTTTTTTTCTACTATACACTTCTTGCTTTGCGATAAACGTGGTGATTTAATTAGTGATCGATTGGTCTTACCTGGGAACGGTATAAAGAAAATTCCAATTTCATACTTGGTATTTGGTTTAAGATTTTCTATTGTATACGTCGTAACTGCTCTGTGAATCAGTGGTGTTGCAGTATAAATTTTACCATCAATTTCTCTAAATCGAAGTTGAACGCCGTCAATAAACTAAAACAAAGTGTAATTTTAACTTTTAAATTTACCAGGCGCCGCCCGTGAAATTTTAAAGTTGTATATCTCTGTTGCTACTTACGGGAACCATGCCAAGTTCAGGTTTTTTAATGGTAAGCCTACTAGGAATATTTTGGTAAAGAAAAAAAATGTAATTTGTGAACAAAAGTTGAATTTTTGAATTGACCCACCTGTAACTCATATTCAGTAAATTTCCTCCAGACGACCGTAACCCATGTGGCATTTATATCAGATATTTCGAGGTCAGGTTCAATTGGAATTTGTGGAGGCAATGTTGAAGACGGAACATCTGCAGGAGTTTTAATTTTGTATATTTTCGACGAAGGTGAGTTATGAAGATCCCTAAAATATAATTATAATGGTAAGTGGCTATATTTTTTTATAATATATATTTTTATATGTTTTCTTTGAGCGTTTCTTACTACACTAAACTAACCTGAGCGTGATGGTAATTTTAATTTGATATTCTTTGTCGGGAACAAGGTCTAAAAGATCAAATTCCAAAGATGGCGTAGCAATGAGATCGTTGGGTGGGGCAAAAACTTGGAGATCCCAGGAGTTAATATCATTAGTGCTAAAAAGTAGAATAATTATTTAATAATTACTTACTGTGTCAAACGCCTTTTTAAGGTCAATATTTTATTCTTAAAAAATCGTTTATATAAATAACTCTATGTTGTTAATATTATTATTTATTAGTTGTAAGAAATGTAAAAACCATATTAGACTTTAGGACTTAATAAGTATACAGCGTGTGCGTGAATTGGTTTGGCAAATGGAAAACTGCTCTACAATTAATTTTTGGGAAAAAAGTTAATCTTCATAAAAAGATTTGTTTCCAACTTTTTCTGATATTTTATACAGAGTCAAGCAAATTCACGAACACGCTGAATAAGCTTATCTAAAAAATGAATTTGGTAAATTAAATTATAGCATTTATTTTTAAAGTATTTTACAAATTTTCTGTCAGCAATATATCGTTATCAAACTTACTCTTTAAATGTATATCTAACTTCTACCCTTCCATGTAAGCCAACAATCACTGGTGGCACCATAAAAGCCAGTCTGACAGTGTGGGGATCTACAGCTTCGAGTGAGTGGACTGTTATATCCTCACGGGGTTGATTCAAACCATAGTCGTCTGGATAGTGATTATTAAATGTATCTGTGAAATGTGAATCTTTAGAATGAAATGGTTGCGTGAACAAAATTAGATACCTAGGTAGATTTTTATAACCAGATATAGACACTGCTCCTAATTACGCTTTGTGAAATTGTTAATTTTTTCCTTTTGAATTTTGTCATGTGTCAGCTTGTCATTATGTTGACTCACCAGCACAGGCAGTACTGTGCTTAATTAGTAGAATATGTCAGGCCATGATACAATAAACGGAAGGTATGATACCAAACCGTGTCAAATTCGTCCAGGTTCGCGCATGACGTCACGCTGTGATTTTTTTTTGGAAATTATAACGCGCAATATAGAGTTTACGTTAGTTAAAGGCGATTTTAGATAAATTCTATTGGCAATATACTTTGCCTCCTGCTTATAATACAAATTTTATAGTATATGATTTAAAATAATCATATACATAAAGTGATAAATACATACATTGATTACATTGATTGATTGATTGTCCACATAATCACAGCCATACACAGCACATCTCATTTTTACTTTTAAACTCCTAAAAGTAATATAAAAACACCTAAAAATAGTTGAAAACACAATGCGATCTTAAAAAAAGCGTGTTTCGTTTACAAAATCTCGCGGAATTGATCACGGCGTGACGTAAATGGCCACGCCTACCTGCGCGGTATATCTTCTTTTATTTGTATCACGCTCTCTTATTAAAGTGTCATTGTAATAACACAGCATTATTGACAACTTGACATCCCTCTCAACTAGATATGAAATTTAATGTTGAGTTAAATTAAAAATTTTAATAACGAAAACCCTGTATGATGTACCTTTAGGCGCACAGTGTAGTTGCTTTATAAACTGAATGTATGTTGGTACTTTGTCAAGTTATTTGTTAAGTTTTTACCTTGGGGTCTGTTACTTGCAGTTTTGTTCGACGTCCTGCTTCCACTAACATCCAAATCATGTCCATAAGGCGGCGTATGAGGGAAAGGAACCAATGGACTTTGACCTTGAGGATTGATATTTTTATGGAGTTCTTGCAATATCTGTTCCAGCGAAATATCTGGGGGAACATGCGCGTGTTCCTGCTGAAGAACTATTGGTACCAGCGGACGTTTTCGGTCGGGCGTTAAATGTAAATTTAAATCATTTACGTTTAGGAATGACGGCTGTTTACTGACAGGCTTATGTACCGTTCCTTTATTGGATGGTAAATTGTGTATCTCTAAGACTGATCCAGATGGAAGATTTGAAATTTCTGGATGATGCTGAAGGAACTGCAAGAAATCTTCTGGATTTCCTTGTCCGTGAATTGATATGTGGTGATGATCGGTAGGATTATTGGGTAAAATAGGGAAATTAGTTGGATGATTCATAACCTGAACTGTCTTCTTAGGTGCTTGTGGTTTTTCGGGAATAGGTAAATTATTTGGAGCTAGCGGTTCGACATAATTGGAAACCTCATTTTTAATAGAACTCGGAGGTTTTGGATAAATCTTATTAACCTTAACATTGTGAGATATGTCTTTGGTAGGAACGTGGAAGTATAAGTTCTCATTAGGACTTAGATGAGGCCTATGAGGTCTACCCAAAAGATCGATAGTATTGCTGGTAGAAGGTTCTTCATTCGTATATACAGCGAGAGGCCCAAGTACTTTGGACGGTAGTTTTTCGTCGACAAAAGGTCCAAACGGTCCCAAGTGGACGTCTGTGTGATTACTAATCTTTTCTTTTTTGTCGGGTTCTGTTTTGTTTATAGGTGGTTGGACTGTGGCTGCAATAAATGAAAATCCACTTTTTTTGCAAAAAAATGATTGTGTTGATAAGCTTTTTTACAAGCAAGTCTGGTATTTTCCATAAATGGTGTAGTAAAATACCCAGCAAAAAAGTGAGCAAACCTGAGCAACAAAGTTGCTATGTATTTTACTACAACTGCAAAAAAGGTAACAATAATTTTTGTAAGCTTTATACGTTGTATTTGAAAAAGAGAACTTTAATAAACATTATATAAAGCGAAGTTTATACAGCAAAAGAGTGGATGCCACAACCGCAGCTACAGAGAAGTCACGTGTCTAATGTACAGTCTACTTCTATAGTCCTGGTAATAATCTTTTTTTAGTTCATAAATATTATTAGTCAGGCTCAATACCAAAACACCGTTTTGTTAAATATTATCATAACATACATTATTTATTAACATACCTTGATCGTCCGGATCCAAACACACCCAGTACAGACAACAGTCATCATCAGGGACATGTTGGAGAGACGCTTCTTTGGGTGCACAAGCAAGATTTGGAGGCGGTAATGCTGGAACAGGGGGGCAGGTAATTTGACACTCCACATTGCCCGTTTCACAATAACATCTAAAATATGAATTATGGGCTAACCTACATAAATATATTTAATGCACACTATTTCGTATAGTTACATATATATATATATATATATATATATATATATATATATATATATATATATATATATATATATATATATATATATATATATATATATATATATATATATATAATTTCTATTTTTTTATATTTTAATCCAGTTTTAAATATGTGTTGTCATATTTTTTAATAAACCAATCTAGGCAAAACTACAAATATATTTAAAATAATTATCCTACCTCTTTTCGCATCCAGTAACATTGATAGGCAATTGTTCCCAGTTCTTGTACAGTACTCCTTCATGCATACACGAACCATTGTTCTTGCATCTGACTTGTTCTGGACAACAGTTCGGTGGAGATGGCTTAAAGTTCGGTGGGACAGTTTCCCATTCTACACAGCTTGGATCTAAAATGAAAAGTTTTTGGAAAAAAATGTTTATAAGGCCGATTCGCAATCAACCAATTTTGTATTTCTAGCTATTAACGAGATCCCCATACTGTATACTTACTTAGCACGTCAATTCCAAAATAGGTAGGGCACTCCAGTTTTAAACATCTCATTTCTCCTTCATGGCACTTACAAAGAGACTGACAATCATCATTGTATTCATCTCCAGATTTAAATCTTTTGCCCTTGTATTCACATTCCTTATTAATTTGTGACTCTGATTTGGTGTCCACCTCTTTGCTTTTTGCCGTAGTTACGTCTTCATTTATTTTGCTGTTTTCTTCTTTGTTATTTTCGCTTTGTTTTACCTCAACAATGTCTTCTGCGTCTTCAAGCTTGACATACTTAAAATTATCTTTAACAAATAGTTCTCCTTTTGAAAATAATTGATAGTAGTTCCAGTCTTTTTTATCATTGCTGACCTCTAAAAAATCATTTAATAAATATTACACTAGTTTACCAGAAAAAAGTACCTCGTGAAAAAAGTGTTTTTAACCTAATTCGAGGTCGCTGAAAACGAAAATGATAATCATTTATTTCCAAAGGGGCGTTTGCGAAATATTAGCAAAAAACGTGTTTTTCGGCTCATTTTCCAGTTATGGTCCAACATCTCGAGAACGGTAGACGTAATCGACCTAAAATGTACACACACTTCGAGGTACGCTTCCTTTTTCACATAAATATTAATTTTGAGTCAATTGGAAGAGTATTTTTTGAGTTACAGCTACTGAAAGTTGAAAAAAACTGCATTTTTTGAGCTTTTTTCAAAATTGCACAATTTTGTTTGTTTTATTTAGTTATTAGAAATTGTTTTCATGTTTTTTGAACTGCATATGAAAGATTATTTCGTCACGAAAATATATTGCCCAAGTTTATTCAAATCGGTTGTAAAATGTGGAAGATATTCATAATAAGAGTGAAGGCAGACGGTTTCAGCATTTGCCATGAACGCCCAGAAGTCCGGAGAAATTAGTTTCAAATGAGTACGTTAGGCTTTACTACCTTAATTACATGAGCAAAGTTCACCTAATTTCTCCGGACTTCTGGGCGTTCATGGCAAAAGCTGAAATCGTGTGCCTTCACTTATTCAGTAAAATCTTCCACATTTTACAACCGATTTGATTTGACCAACTTGGGCAATATATTTTCGTGGCGAAATAATCTTTCATATGCAATTCAAAAAAGCGTGAAAAAAATTCCTAATAACTAAATGAAACAAACAAAAATGTGCAATTTTCAAAAAAGCTCAAAAAATGCAGTTTTTTTCAACTTTCAGCAGCTGTAACTCAAAAAATACTCTTCCAATTGACTCAAAATTAATATTTGTGTGAAAAAAGAAGCGTACCTCGAAATGTGTGTACATTTTAGGTCGATTACATCTACTATTCTCGAGATGTTGCACCATAACTGGAAAAAGAGCCGAAAAACACGTTTTTTGCGAATACTTCGCAAACGAAAGATAAATGATTATCATTTTCGATTTCAGCGAACTCGAATTAGGTTAAAAAACACTTTTTTCACGAGGTACCGCGAATGAAGGTAAAATTTGTAAACTAGTGTTATTGTCTGTTAAGGCATGGGGGGGGGGGCTCCCGCAGGAGCTCCAGTTGGTTAATAATATGCTGCAGCAAAAAACGTCGATAGTTTAGTTCTAAGAACATTCGCAAAAAGTAAGTAAATGCTTACCTACTACCGGCAAATTATCATCCTCATACATAGGCTCAATATCTAGTATAATAAGACTTGAATTATGTTGAACAGCAGAAATAATTTTATGCTTGGTCGGTTTCATTACTTCTTCTTTTTCATGGTCTTGATGGTCATCCAGGGTGACGTCGCAAAGAACTTTTTTACAGCACGAATCGTTAGGATCTGCTATTTCAACGCAACTGTCTGATGTCTTGTTTACCGGAGGACATCTAAAAAATTTACAGTAATAAGAAATTTATTTTATAATCATTTAACAAAAATAATCATAATTCCTGAATCCCAAAATTTTTGTCAGTTTCGCTTTTACTGAAGCGTTTCCGATAGTTTATCTACCGAAAACACGTATTAGCTCAATTTTCGGTTGTGCCGATTTCTTTTGCAACGAGGTTACGTGCGGCATTTTAGAAAAAGTCCTGTAAGTCCAGTTCTGTCTAAAAATTTTTTACCAAAATTGGACATCCTAGAAAGAACATACCAGCCCACCTGCCCTCCAAGAACTAATCAAATAGGTGCAACAGGTAAAAATATATTAATGGTAAGAAATTTGAAGCACTATGCAGACAGACCAATGGTTCCTATTAATTTAGAGACACAAGTGGAAAAGTCGGTAAAAAAATTTACAAGACATTTTCACGTGGGGATTTTCGAAAATTATGAGTGGAGAACCGGCGGCAAAATATTATCAAAATTATTCCGCTGACCCTGTTAAATTTTTAATTACTTTTATCGGATCGCTTCCCCCTTGATAATTGTTACCGCACGCCACTGGCCTGTTGTTGCGTTAACATATCTTTAAGACGTCTATATGCTATTGAGGATAATCTAGAAACATAAGTTTTCACATTTTATAGCTTGCAAGGTATCTATTATTTGTTAATAATAATAATAATAATGTAATGGTTAATTTAATCCGTGTAAATTATACAGTTTTATTTATTTATGGTAATGATTTCTCTAGTCTTGCATGAAATGCTTTTGCGGCTTTGTAATCCAAATAAAATATTTTTTAAATAAAATAGAATTAACAATATTGTATGTTAGATTCTTGTACCGTTAGTCGATAAGCTGTTATGGTTTCTTACCCCCAAAATTTACGAAATAAAATCAGTGTAATAACTAAAGAGTTGTAAACATAAGTGCTTGTGTGGGGTTTCGAAAAACATTTCTTTTTTGAACCACAATTTTTCTTTTCGTAAAATATGAATTTAAAAAAAAATGCTTTTTCCGAATGAAGCTTTTTGGAAACGGTAACTGATATTTTCTTAATTTTCTATTGCCCTTTCCCGGACCACCACCAGTCTAGTCTTTAAAGCAGAAATATAATTACCTGGCTTTGCAGGAAATTTCTCCTGCAATATTGCAAACGCACACTTCGGAACAATCCTTATTAAATGTATCTCCTCTGTTGTAAGTTTTGTTGTTGTATGTACACATTTCTAATGGTTCAGTCTCTAAAAAATTGATTGTTTATTTAGACAATAGTGTTTGTATTGCTAAATTTGGTATACAAGGCGATTTGTTATTCGTATAATATCTTAGTAAAAACAGTGGCAACGCCAAAGGGGGCCAACGGTGGCCCGGGACACCTTTGAAATTTTTCGAGAGCTAATCAAGAAGCCCTGGAAAACCAAAACATCATTAGACTAGATTGGCCGCCAAACTTGCCCGACATAAGTTCTATAGAACATGTGTGGGATTATGTATCCAAAGTCATTTTCAACCGAAATAATCCACCAAGCAATCCCTAAGAACGTATTGCAGCTACTGAAGAATGGAGGAATATCCCCCAGGAAACCATCAATCATTTGATTATTGGGATGCATAGGCGAGTTACTGCATTCCTAAGAAGTAGAAGCTCAAAAACTGAATATCAATTTGTTGTAGCACTGGTTATTTTAGTTTCTCTTTAGAATTTATTATCTCAATTTTTGCATCCCAATTTTTATTTTTTATTTTTTCAATGATAATTGATTTGAATAAAATTGGTTTATCTCATTTTCGTGTAAGCTTTTATTTAATGTTTAATACTGGGGTTTCAACGTTTTAAATTTTTTTATAATGTTCTTAGCAGTTAGGGGGTGCAAGACTTTTGAAAGTGAGTTTATTATGTGGTCAAGCAGAAATCACTGAATATATAAATAATAGAAAACAAATGTTGTTAGTACTGAAATACTATATCGGTTTTTACACAATACTGCAAAAATTTAATTGTTCATTAGAGAAAGTATTTTTTTATAAATATTTATAAAAATCTAAACTTATAATAGAAATTGGTTTATACTAGCTTCTGAAGAAACAAGAAAAATTAAAACTTTTAAAATAACAAGAACAACTTATTATAAAATGATTTAAAAATTTACTTATATCTCCACCCTGTTGACAATCTTTGTTTTTTCTAATATTTACATGCATATTCAGTAATTGTGCGTAAAAGCCAAATAATATGTTCTAACAAGAAATCTGCAGAAAAACCTAATTTTCCTTTTGGGATCTCATCTTCCACATTTCTAATTGTACCTGTATCTCCAGCACACACCATTATAGAACAGCACGGATCCTCAACATCCTTAGCCGAACAAAGTGGATCGTTTATCTGCTTCCCTTTTCTAAAAAATGGTCCTGTGCACCTGTCCTCACAATCCATTGTGCCATTTTTGCATGTACAAATCGAATCGCAACCATTTTCCAATTTTTCGCCGTTTTCGTAAGTTAGACCGCCCTTTTCACAAGCGCCTGTAAATTAAAAATAATTTTGTATAGCAGATGAGCAATGTACAGGGTTACAAGTGCGGAACACTACTACTTTCCGCATTCAAAACAGTGTGAACAAGTGCACTTTTCCGCCCGATTGTAGGAAAAATATTATGACCACCTCTGCAAATCTTTTCACCGGTTTATGCGCTTTTTAATAATCTGTAAAATCCTGACGTGTAAATATAAAAAAAAATCATTTTTAAGGTAGGCTATCAATTTTCGATAACTGCAAATATATCCGTAAATAGTTATATTAACGATTAAAAGTCTGGCAATTAAATAATACAATAAACACAAAAGCGATTATGACAAGAAAATTACACCAACAACATCGTATTCTTCCCACGATAATACAATAAAATTAAAAACCTAAAAAAATAGTTGAATATATACGTTTTACAATCTTTAATAAATCTGCCCACACTCTACAAAACTCAAATAATTTACCATTGTTTATAGTATAATTTGTTTTAAAATTTATTCAATTAGTTACTAATAATAATACTTTAATATTATGGATGTGTTCTCTTACCTAAGGTAGTCTTAATTGGAGCCGCAGTTTTGCAAAAGCTTACCCACCCATCAGATAAGATTTAAATGACAATGACCTACCTCATTTGTGTCTTGACACAAAAAGCTCCAATGTAGTAGTAATTCAGTTTAGCTTTGCCATCGTGTGTATCGCGTCGTTGTGAATTTGGTAGTTCGTAAAATGCCGAAAGTGTGCAGTAACACGCGACTATTTGCGCAGTGTTTGAAGGTTTATCTGGGAATGTCCTGATTTAAAATATAATGGGTCGCAAATAATATGTGTGGTTTGTCAGGGAAGCATATTGGCATTTAAGAACTCTTTATGTATAAGGCACGTAAACAGGGCAACACATCAATATTATGCTGTGTTAGTACAAGGTGCCGTTATTTATCTCAATAGAGGCCCATTTCGTCAGTCAGAACGACTTAAAAGTAATATTACATCCCAACTGTACAATACAAAACTGTGGTTAACCGTAGACGAGACAACAGATTCTAAAAATCATTCTGTGGCCAGCGTTCTTGAAAGTCTAAGTAACTTGTTTTCTGTCCTTACCTGAAGAAACATTATTTTTAGATTCCTCCCTCACTTTTGCAGGTGCTAAAATTCTCGGACTAATCATTTCATCCATGTTAACGTCGTCATCATCTCGAATGGTGACATCACTGAGATCAAATTCATCATGATGGGTGGAATTTGATATTTTATTTCCATCGTGCTTCTCGTCCATGGTAAAATTTAGTGCTCTACCTCTTGGTTCATCTGATGCAGCGGTTGTGTTTGACTTAATGGTATTATTGCTGGGCAAGGAACTATTGGTTCTGAAAAAATTAAATAAATTTAAATATTGTTGGTGTTCATTGTGTGCTAGAGGTGTCAGGGCTATTTTTTCTTGAAAATGACGATGGTGAAACGGTCAATGTAAATGGCGAACGCAACCGCAATTTGTTAAGAAACTTTTTATGGTCCCAATTAATAATATGCACGTTAACAATATGTTGTTTCAATAAGATGGCGCCAAGTGTCATAGCGACGGAAACTGGGGTTATTCGGTGGCTCGCAAGATCATGCGATCTAACCAACTTCGATTTTTTCTTGTGGGGCTTCCTCAAGGACAAAGTCTATTCTAACAATACGTAGACGATTAATGACCTGAAGCAAAACATTCGTCAAGTGATTGGTGAAATTAGGGAATATGTATATAACTCAAATATATCTGAAATATTTTTCTTTATATTCTCTACATAAAGTAAATGTTTATAGCGGTTGCTATTATCCATTTATTTTGGTCTTTATTTGAAAAAAAATTTGTACTGCAAATTTTCGCGCGAACTTCGAAACTTGTAAAACGTGATCCCATTGGCTGTGTCGTCAAAAGTTTATTTATGACTCATAATGAGTACATTGCTAAATTATATTTATTTACATAGTGAGATGTAGAAACGAAAGTCCACTAGCCAAGTCACAATACATAAGATATGATCTATCTATTTTTTTATTCTGTATTACCCCCAGTTTTGGGGTTGATACAGAATGGAGTTTTTGGAATTTTCATTTTGTTTGCAGGCTTAATTCTACGTCTATACCGAATATTAGTATTTTCAGGTCATGAAAAGTCTCCTAGCACTTTGATGATCAGTAGGTATCAAAATAGCTACATGATGTTATGGAGACGTTTTCTTTAATTTTTGTAACTTATTTACTATTGAAATAAAGAAATAGATAAAAAAACGAAATTAAAAGAGGTTTGCAAACCTTTTCAGAAAAATACAGTCGCGATAAATTTTAGTGTTGAATTATAAATAAATTTTCTTTCGTGTGTTTCTCCAAATTAAAAATTCTAAAATATTGAAATAATAGTCAAAGATACTATTCAACTTTAGTGTGGTAATTATCACTCATTCAGATGGGTTATTTAATTCATCTTTGATTCGTGTCGTAAAGTGCATCATTTTGAGTAAATGCACACATAACAAGCTTGTTAAATAATACACATACTTACTAATACATTTTATAATACTTACACTGGCAATGTTGTACTAGATCCGTTTACAAGCGGTAATGGTGTGGGCCTAAAGTTGACTTCATCTAGGTCTTCCGCCATCATGTTTAAAACCTTTGGTCTTGGCGCTGGCTCTGACGTATGCAACGCTATGACATGTAAGTCTTCATTCTCTGTAACAAATATTTTTATTAGTATAATAATAATAAAATTCTTACAGATATAGATACAGGGTCAATTGCAAAATGTGTCTAAGCCACATTTATTGGTTTCTGAGAACGAGTTCAAAATTTTTATTAGGTCTGCACGGTCCGAACGGTTTTCTGACCGTCCGAAACAATCAGTCATTTACATGCACTAAACGCGCCTGACGCTGTGCAACATGTAATATTTATCTGAGCCACTCTATTTCTGATCGAAAACCGTTCTTGGACTCCGTGTTGAAACAAAGCTATTGTGTCTGGAAATATGCTTAGGAATATATCGCTAATTTTTTTAATATGGATACTTTATAGTTTTTGAAATATTACATTCATGTATTCATGGAATTTGACTACTGCAGCCTACAGGCGCAGCCCGTGTGTTTCTTTACAGGTGGGACAAATTTTGTGAGTAAGTAGTGATATCAACGTAACAAGCAAAATAAACGTGTTTAATTAAGGACGGTTTTTTAATAATATTATTATGTAGTCTTCTTATAGTGAATGATATAATTTCAAATTTCTTCCAGCATTGAATTGGCTCTTTTTTCGAGATGCCATGCTAGTGTATGGACTTTTAAACATCGTACGGCAGTTTCAGTTATATAGAAAGAAAGGTTGTAAAAATTACAACATACGGCGGTACTATCATTAAAGTAAGGAAAATGTTACTAAGGCACATTTTACATTGGAATCTTCAGATATAAATTTGATATGATTTGATCGCAAAACAAGGACACATTATCTTATCAAATAATTTTCCTATAATGGTGATATACCAATAAACCTTATTACTTTTGAAACTTGCAGTAGTTCATTTGGGCTTTATTAAATTTTCTTAGAATATACTGTAAAACAAAAATGAAATTAGTTATTTTGATAGACTTAAAACAGCTTATGTTGTTGCATTAATTATTGTTTTTCACACCTACCATTTCCAGCCAATCAATCATACCATAACCGATAACAAGACATGCTTATGGTGCAAAAAGATGAATCACGCGAGCCTTTTATAATTCTTGAGAAATGGTTTCGTGTGGGGTGTCATTGTCGGTTAGGTTGGTAAATCTGATGGTGTTTTTCAAGGTATATAACAGTGGCGCCGCGTAAAGCACAATACGCATACTGTGAAACTGATGCAATTTTTCCGTCTTTTTAGGTGGCTTAAATTCATCATATCATACTCAATACCATCTTCCGTTCTCTTTTTTTATTTTGATATGAAGGGGGTAATATTATTATAAAAAGACAGCAAATCGAGACGAAACCACTTACTTATTTATAACTAGCCTTTTGTTTTGTTTTATATATTGTGCGCGTGTAGGACAAAGAAAGAGGAGAAAAAGAACGTGGTTGGATGTCACGGAACACTGATTGTGCAAGTATAGCTTGCACTTGACCGATTTTTTTACATAACAACAATACATATCTTAAATTTAATTTTATTAATGTAGATTAAAGTACGTATTTGTCAAAATATACCGGCTTTAAATGTTGTGATTCTCCTTTTAAATTTTAATGCTCGAAGAGTTCAACAGCCGAGTAAGTAGGTAACTTTTTTATTTAAATTTGTCATTTTACATTTATTTGCTAATCTAAAATTGCTATAAAATTATTCACAAATAATAGATTTGCAGGAAGATACTAATGGGAGGATGGGGGCAGACCCCTTCCAAATGCGTTCAAGTTGAAGCATTTGCAAAAAAACGACATTTGCAGATTTTTAAGTTGAAATATCTAAATATTTGAAAAAAAATGTTCACTCCCCCCCTCAAATTACCTCTAAAAGTTTTTAATTTTTATAGGTGGGTATAGTTGGTGCGTCGGTGCCAAGTGTGTAGAAAATAGATTCTTTTTATTCGGAACTGTCTTCTCACAGGTTTGCTCGGTGGAACACAGACGGCTCGGAAAGTCATAGCGACGGCGCGCGAAGTTTAATGTTTACCGTTTTCTCTATCTTTTTTTCGTTCTACACAGGAACAATGTATGAAACCAAACAAAAGGCTAGTTAAGGATGACGTCTTCTCTTGCTCAAGATCAATGATTATTTGCCTAATAAAAAGAAAATAATTTTGATTTATGCACATAGCTAATAAAAACAAGAAATGTGGAAAGAAATAATTTTAAATAAATAAACAATACGCCCAATAGAAAGAGATACTAGAAATTACCGAGAAATATTACACCGGCGGCAACCGAATGAAAGTTGGACAGTAATCAGAACCAGGATATTCTTATGGTATGAATCGTCAGTCAGTCTCCTTTCTCTTCTTCTATTTAAGAGGCCCAATATGTTATTATTTATAGTCATATGCGACAGCAAGCATTACCAAGTGATCTAAAACTCGGTTACAACAACACAAAAAACATTTTCAAAAATTCAGTTTTTTGTAACTATTTAAAAATTTTGTGCATACCTAACTTACGCAGTTCTTGGACGAAAGAAACAAATTTTCGAAAAAAAAAATACCTTTCCATTTGACATTTCAAACTTGTCACCGCCCTTCAAAATGTGGAAACTGGGAGGGGGTAAATGTCAAATATATTTTAAAATATGGCTCCCCTCCTTGCAAGATTGTTTATGAAAATATTGCAATTTTTTTTACTTACACTTTAAAATCCTCACATAGAATGCATTTTTAAAAAATTTTTATTTTCGAAAAAATGTATATAATAATAATAATAATAATAATAATAATGAAGAAGTTTATTTATGCCAATATAAACAATTTAAAATATAAATATAAAATTGATAAAAATAAAAAGAAAACCAAAAAATGACAGTAGTATACTAGTTGGGCATAAATAGGTAGAATTTTGATTTATAAAAAATCATTCTTCCAATCCTACCCCTACTAAATAATTTTTTATATTATTTTTAAAAGTTATGTAGCTTAAGCCCTTTAGACTAGAAGGAATATTATGAAACATTACAGAAGATGTATATTTAAACGACGACTTATATTTTTCAGTATGATGTTTAGGTATTTCTATTGCTTTCTGATTTCTAGTATTAACATTATGAATATTATTCCTGAATTCAATTTTTTCAAATAAATATCTAGGTTTCTGAGTTAAAATTATTTTATATATAAAACAGGATAAGTGGATTTCGCGTCTTTTTTCTAATTTAATTAAATTATCTTTGTCAAAGGTAGGTGATACGTGATCATATTTTTTTAGTCCTGTTGAAAAACGAACACAGTTATTTTGAAGAAGTTGTAATTTCTGTTTATCTTCGTTACTGATATTTTTGTGATAAATTATATCACAGTAATCTAATCCACTTAGAATAATTGAATCAACCAGCCTAAGTTTAGTATCGGTATTTAAGTAGTCCTTAAATTTATATAAAATTCTTAGTTTGTAGTATGCTTTTTTAATTATATTTTTTATATGTTCATTAAAATTTAGATACTGATCAAAAATTACTCCAAGATTTTTACCATATTCCAAAAAAAGCATTTTCAAAAAAGTATTTTCCCAAAATAAGTTTTCAAAAAAAAATTCGAAAAAGTATTTTTGAAAAGTTTTCGTAGAACCGTCATTTAATTTTAGATTATAGGTTTGGATAGAGCTTCGCCAGCCAAAAATTTCAATTATTAAGCCAGTTCTGTACTGCCAAACGAATTTTTCTGCAATGTGTCGCAAAATTCTTTATAAAGCGATCTCTGCTCATTTTTTATAACGCATCGATTAGACCTCTTAAGAATCGGTTATCGTTTAATTAGGATTTGTGTGTCGCATAAGAAATGAATCGGTCGTTGTAGCTCAAGGTCGATTGGCTAATTTCGGAATTTTGTCGTTGCACAAGTGCATATTGGTATATTGAAAAAAAGTTCTTATATCCGTTTTACCTAAATTTAGACCGGATTTCTTTTAGCAGTTATGAGTTATTAGGTTTACAAAAATCACTGTTAGAATTTCAAGTACAATAAAATGACGAAAACCCTATTATTTAATAGATCCATGCATCAGTTAGCTTATCTCCCTACTTTATACGAGGAATTCTTCCTCGGCCGAGATGGTACCACCCCACACATCCTCTGAAACGGCTGGAGAAATCCCTACAGATGTTTCCAGCTCTGGATTGTGCGAGTCGGATTTCCCCACTAGGTACACTTAAGGTACTACTAGGTACTACTAGGCTTCGGTCTTCGTGGGGTGTCAGAAGATAAAAGAGGTATCCCAAAAAATGTATATTAGTTAAATCACAAATCATGATCTACTACTATGTAAAACGTGCCTTCCTGCACCATATATGGATTTCTCTTCTATGCAGTGTTGTTTAGCATCTGTATTCACCACTGCAATTTAACAGTCTGATAACTAACAGCTTTAGCGAACAATGCTTTATACCATTAATTATAATATAATAATACATAATATATGTCTATTTAAAAAAAAATGTTTTCCTAATTAATTTAAATGGGCGACAATAAATATTAATTCATGCTATCTTCGAAGTTTTAAGGCAACTTTTCTGTATGCCTTCCTGCAAAATTTGCAGAAATTTACAATATCGGAAAAAATAGATTCCTTCAACATTTTTCGGTTGTTTATTTTCCTTCGTATGCTTTCACAGTGAGTTCGTCAATTTTATTTAGTAAAACCAATACAAAATGAAAAACCAAGAACGTGGAGCAAAAAATCTTTCACGAGAGGAATGTGCTCCTGCTGTAATTCTTATCGAGGAAGGGTTAAACGGTTAAGCCAAGATCAAGGGGCACAGCGCTGCAGAGTAACGCAGCCAACAATTTCCCGAGCATAAGAAAGATCAGGGAAACAGGTAACAACCAAAGAAGACCTGTAGTCACAACGGAGCGCCAAGAAGATCGTTTTTTGCGTCTCCAAGCTCTGCTCTACGAACAAGGCTCGTCACAAGTACTGACAGCAGGAATTTTACCGTACTGTAACAATCCTCATAAAAATGAAACTCTCCATGTAGCCTTCCACGAATACTCATGCCATTTTTAAAACCTAGTGGGTATTCTACTTTTTTTAAGAGGGCTGTGTGTGATAACTTCGTGGTATTATAGGGCTAAATCTTCAGTAAAGGAAACATCATAACTTCGATAACATCAATCGTCTTTATTCTCCAAACCCATTCTGTAGACACTTTCTATAAGATCCACATAAGCAACCATACAATCGTTATTGTTTACTCAGTCATCACTTATGCAAAACTTATAATGAAAGGTGTCCCAATTAACCTATTTACAGTATACACACGAGTACTACAACTGAGCACCAAGTTATATACAGTATGTATCTTTATTTACACTTTTTAATAACTGTGCTATATCTATATTATCTATATTATATCTATATTGCAGCGGCTAGTTATAATTTTTTTGACACTTTTTCAGGAATTTCAGGAATAAAATCCTGTCAAAATTTGCTACAATACCATGTTGAAAAGTAGATCTCGCCTAACAGTAAAGTTCTTTTTATTTCTGAAAAGCCAGCTGCGTACTTTTCTGTCACCAAAAAAGGCAACAAAAAAGCAGTTTTTTTATTTATTAACGTATTTCCCGAAACTTCCTCGGCAACATGATATAGGTATCTGTAATTCAAGAATAAATAAAATTTTGCTACCGAACAAGGTAGACTATTTAAAACGTCAACAAATTTTAACTGATGTCGAACAACATCATTATTGTAAAACACAAAATGCCCGTGCTGCTAATATTAACCTTGAAAAACAGAACATTTTTGTTCACTATAACTGGGGGTTCTTTTGTTTTATTATACGTAGAAAATTTCAGGTCAGATTTCTTAAAATTACATCATCAAATCTGGTCACGTAAGCAGGTAATGAATATGGAGGACTATCTATTTAGAAAAAAACAAATGAGGAATGTGTGTGTATTCCTCATTGATAGATGGTATATTCTTTAATCTCGTAATACTAATGTCAGTAATGTCGTATGTGATATGGACAAAATTTGGTTTAAAAACAGATACATTTCAATGAAAGTAGGTATGATCCATGCAAGAACAATATTTTTACTGAAGACTAATGTTTTAGCAAAATTATATTGATACTGCATGATAAATTGTTAAAGAAGATGTTCTCGGTGTAATTAGCTTCCAAAATGTAATTATTTTAAAACTGGCGGAGTCTTAGATTAAGGTCATAGTCATAAGAAATGAAAGTATTCATTTAAAAATCATTCTATCGCCACCCACCAACTTTTAAGAATATTATGCTAATGGGAGAAAGAAATACAGTGATATGGTGGGCATAAAAAATATGATCGTTGTTGCCAGATGTCAGTGTTAGAAAAAGCGGATCTTTATGATTAGACCTAATTAAATTTTGCCCGTTTTGGCAGTGTTGCTATTAAATAATTATCCATTTAATACATTCCACTTTTTGAGAGAGATGCAAGCAAGGGTATCTGTTCTTACATAATCTAAGGTCATTGGGCATTGTCACTGTCTATTGTAAACAAACTTTCGATGTCACAGGAATTTTTAGGAAAATGGCGATTCTACCACCTCCAGACATTTTGCAAGAAAAATTACGTTAGATTAAGTAATATAAAAATGTGATATACTTATCCTTCCGAATTGTCATTCGTTTTCGAGAAAATCGGGTGCCGAAAATAATTTCTATGCACGTTTAGGCGGTGAATTATCGTAGTATTTTTTGCCACGGCTTTACCAAGCTTTATTAAACATTCAATTTACAGATAATTAGTTAAAACTTATTTCTATAAACGTTAGTTTCGGGCATTTTTCTCACAATTAGAACGTTCCACTGACTGCAACCTAATTTAGGATGAATATACTCGCATTGCGTCTAATTAGAACGTTAAGGTTGATGCTTCAATTATGAATTCAGATTGTGTGAAATTACGTTGTTTTTTAAACTAAATAAATAAATGAATAAATATAGTTATGAATTTACAATTACGGTTCTCAAATGTTTCTGGGTTCTGCAGAATATCTAAGTAAAAATTTAGCCGATAATGAAAATATTAACCTCAGGATTCACTAGCGCTAAGACCGGTCTAACTTGTCAACACAGGCTTTAAACTGACAAATGCAAAGCCGCCACCGCATACGGTGGCATTCGCCGAATCCCGAATGTTTGCTATTTGGCGAACTATTTGACAAACTATTCGCGAATTCCCGAGAGCTGGCGTCTCACATGAGGTATTTGTGGACGACCCCACAAATCTCCGCTTGGCAAATAAGTATTCGTTTTCCTTGATTCCTGCCAATTCACCGACAATCGATGGAAAATGTTTGATGTTCGGCGAATGCCGAACGTTTGCCTTAAACTCTCCATCCACACTAGTAGGTGTTTGCCGAATGACGCACATTCGTTGCTCGCTCTTCGGCAAACACCGCATGTGTGGTGCCAGCTTAAAGCCGATATGCATGACCTGCATATTCTTGCATTCTGCATTCATTGGGATATTTATTGAAAAAACTCAAGCTTTTAGATATGCATTACGTTTCCATTGAGCTCTGGAAGTTTAGAATTGTCAGTGGTATACATACTTTACATTCATCCCATATTGCATGTCGTATATCCATATATTAGTATCCATTGGTTGATATGTGGAATATAATGAATTAAAGTAAAGTATAAAGAGTTCTTATGACTGACATTACGTCATTACTGACAAAATCGTCTGCCTTCATGAGTCTGGCGGGGCGGGAGTAATTAAAATATATATTCAAAATACAGTTCGATATTTTTGCAGATATACTATAAGAATAGTATTCTTAATTTATTTCTTTGTTTTTTTTTTGTGGTGCACTTGACCTTTAATTTGACTTTTTCTTTTTGAGATTTTAAATGAGCACCTGTACTGTCCTAAAAAACTTGAGTATCAGCTGGCTTATGCTGTGGACCGCGTGCTGCTGCACCTTTAGCTTCATAAAAGAAATCGAGAAAAGAAGAAACACGAAGAACGTGGCCACGGGCCTTTTAGCTATTGACCTGCATCATCTTCTTCATTCGGTCGTGTTTGGTATGCGAGCAGAGATGGACCAAGGGGAAATAAAGACAACACGTTAGCTGTTTCCATTTCGACAAATGGAAACAGCTAACGTGTTGTCTTTGTTTCAAAATAATTAATAGAACTTCCTTTTCTAAGATATGCCGACTTTTCATAAACTATGTGTTTATCTTATTTTAGCTGCTTTTAATATCAAATTAGCGTAGCGTACTTTTTCTTTTAAAATGTCGATGTTGTGTTGTATTACTTTTCAGCTTTTTAAATTTGTTTTGATTTCCGATGCTAGAGGATTGTAGTAAGATCCTATGTCAGCTCCGGGGTAGGTTATAGTATTCTTCATTGAATTTTTGAAACATTGGTTTATTAAGATGAAGTCTATTTGGTTGCGTACTATTTGACCATCTTTTCAATCTGCAGGTGCTTTGCAGGTATAAAGGCGTCTTTGGAGCTATTTAAAATAAGTGTTCGTCCCAATAAAATCATTTGTTTGACAAAGTTCCACCACAGGACGTTTTAGCCCATTTTGTTCAGGTTTAGTATTTAGTTTTATTATTTGTATTTTATAGTTTCATTGCTCTGTTTAATCCCTGACGAAATCGTAGTTTCGGTAGACCATGACCCAAAAATAAGCGCATAATAATAATTGTTATCCTAATAATACCCATTTTAAATAAATAACTATACTTTATTTGTGTAAATTCCTATTACCAGGTGAATTTGTTGAATGCAAATGTTCGCGGTCTGATGGATATACTTTGTTTAATAGTGCGTAAGTATTTACACAAACAATCAGGTATACTCGTACACTCATACTGTATAATAAGCAAACGACCTGTAATAAACTAGAGACAATAGAGTTAATTCTTCATTGTTGTGTTACGTGGAAATAATAGTATTTATTTTTTTGTAGTCTAACGGTGCGGCGGTCTTAGGTTTACTTGTCTTATGTCATCGAGCACCTAAGCACAAGAAACTATTTTTCTGCAGTGCCTTAGATTTGTACCGAATAACAGATAAAATTACCCACTAAACAAGGGAAGCATGCTAACCATAGAAAACGGGTTCGTCCGCTATTAAATTTACAATTTTTAATCTAATTGGCAACACACATTTCTTGACCAGGGACGTATTAGGAACCGAAGTCCATTCTTGATCCGTTAGTACAGACGCTAAAAAAAATCTTGCCGGTATTTCGGAGTTTTCCATATGATGGTCTATTAAGAGATCTGCAGACAACCTGTAAGGGAACTATATTCGATATTGTAATTTTTCGAAAAATTATAATAAGTATTTCCACATTTACGTAGTTTAATATGCTTAAATTACTAAAACTTCCATACTCATGTATGGTATTTAAACTGACAGAACACCATACACAAATTTTATGGCCGGTCCTGTTCAGCAATACAGAATGCTTTAAAATTTCAACTGCACATGTCTTCCTATGACAGTGCGCGTGGTAGAAGAAGAAGTCATTCTTGGTTTAAGCAAGATAGATAGATAGACAATGTACAGGATTATTCATTATATTTAAACAAATACATAACTTTTTTATTTGAAGGGATAGAAAAATGGTTAAATTAGAAAAATTGTAGATTTGTACAAGAACCATCAGGTTCTGAAAAAACAATTTAAAATCAAATAGATTTCAACTAGCCTAAATAATTATATTTTTGAATAAAAAAACTAGATATTATAATTTTTGAACAAATAAAGGGATTACATGGGCTGGTGGGTGCAAATCAGTAGAGGGCGGGGGGATATCGCCACTCTTTTCCGCCCTTGGCTACGCCACTGCTTGCGATTAAAGCAAAAGTTTTACAATTATAGTGAATATTGTAATCTAGTAAACAGCTAAACTATTTTTAAAAGTCAAAAAATATGCCGTACAATAACTAAACAATGAAATTAACGTTGTTCGCTCGATGACAAAAAATCCTGCAGCGCTGAATTCGGTTTTCAACGAAGCAATTTTGAAACTTAAACAATCCAGTGCTGTGTAGTATTCGGATTTTTCTTCAAAAGATTCCTTAACTTTGATACATGTAACTGCTAATTTGTCCTTTTCTCTCTTTGTAATGTCACAGATGAAAACGCACAGTATGATGGGAAACTAAAAGTGGTAAATATCTTCATAAAGTTGGAAGGCTGTTAAGGGTCCCATAAAGAGACTAACAAGTCTACCGAGAAATAAACGGAGCATCATTTATAACATTAATATACAGCCAGATTCTCCAGCACTCGACTGGCATATAATTTTATTTTACTAATTTGATAGTACCTATGTATAATGTGCGACTTCCTTTTACGTCTCTTCAAATTATATGTAAATCAAACGTTCACCTTATTACTAGGAAATACAATAGCCACTTCAAATTTACTTACTAGATAGTAAACTAGCCAGATACTGGCAACAGGTACTGACAGAAACCCGCCCAGCAGTATATAAACAGCGTTGCCCAAACATACGTAAAAAGCACCAGCAATCATAAGAAAAAACGAAGTTTCGAATATATCTTTAAATAGAATTTCCATTTTGTGAAGGTTCAAAGCCAGTAATCCAATTTTTTTCAGAGTTTTCAATATGTCATTTTTAATTTTGACATCCTTCAGTGCAAGCTTATAAACTAATTGTTGCACACGTTGATATCTAGTTTTTATAGCTAATAATAAAGTTATTATTATAATTTTTCTAAGAGGATACAACTAAATAAAAAGAAATTTACAACTGGAAATATTAATACATTGAGAATTAGGTCTATATTAGTTTTTTGTTCAAAAGCAGTCATAGCATAAAGTGCATAAATTTTTAGAAACATCAACAAATAAAGAGATATTAAATAATACTTAGCGTTTTTGGAGAGGTTTTTTTCAAACTTCGATTGCTCAACGGACAGAATTTGATCGACAAGAAGAAATTCGCAGAAAAGTTGTCTCCAAATTAAACATTTTCTGTAGTAATTAATACTTGCATTGATGGGTGCTAAATAAAGGCAAAATGGTGCTTATATTGACAGAATTTTTAAAGCAAATTTTCTTTGTCCTATTATTCTCAGTCCTTCCCAACTCGCCACACCAACCACAATTAATATTATAATAATAGCAAACGGAATTTTTTGCTGTTTCTTTCTTGGTAAAGTAATATTTTTAAAATCAAAATGTGGAATTAGTTGTAGAAAATTGCCAAATTGGGCAAATGGAACAAAGAAAAATATTTCGTGCTCTGACACCATTCTTTTTCTTATTCCGTATAAAACTGATCCAAAGAAAATGAAATAATTGTGGCGGGTAATATTTGCTTTATTAATTAGAAATATTGATTGCTTTTAACCGTAGTGTCGGTCGTAGGGGAAATATTCGTAAAAAGGTCATTTTGAGATACACAGTTGAAACATATAGATGGAAAACTAAATAAGAAATATATTTAAGGTGGAAGGAGAAGGTTATTTTAGAAATTTAAACTCACTGAAGTGAATGTGTAAATAAATAAAAACCCATAAGAAGAAGGGTTTTAGTAATAATGTCAGTAAAAGAAAATGTGGTGTGTAGGCACGCTTAAGCTAATGTTCCATTGTTATCCACTAAAATGAAAAGGACTGATCTTATACTAAAATGGAACCGACTTTATACAACGACAATGATAATTACCAAAATAATCACAAAAAATTGTTAATGGTACTTAAAGTCATGCCTACAAATTGATTAATTGATTAAGTAGTTTCTTTTTTTACGACATCCGTGCAGAACAATGTTCAAATTCAATTTAATAAGTCGATTAACAAAACTTTCAACTCGTATGCAAAAGACAAACGCACTTTCATTTTCGGACCTCGGTGTCGATTAATCTATCAGAGAAATGGTAATAATTTACAACTGTTTAAACAAAAAACGGATAAAACCAGTGAAAACGTTTGACTAATCAACGATTTTAAATAGAAAGCGAATTTGTTTAGATATCAATGAAATGCAAAAAGCGTTTGACCCGTGTCTGACTGTTCAGTCCAAACTGTTCTTTGAGAATGCTAATCGATAGTTCGTAATAACCGAAAGTGACACGCGAAATTTTATTATTCCAGGTTTTTATTTATCTCGGTGATTTATAGATCATTCACTAGGTTTATATCGACTGCTTGGGCGTCGGCTTTCAAATTAAGCGGTTTTAAAACTAATTTTATTTCGGCAACTTTAAAATGGGTTGAAAACTGCAATCAAGCCATTGTCCTTCAGCAAGGGCAGACGACATAATAAAAACAATCTCTTGGGAAAATCAGTACCTTCCTACGGAGAAAATGCTCTTTAGCTTGGTTTGGGAAAAGGAGAAAAAAGGGGGTCTTCGTCCCCTCCGGAAAAAAAGTTCATTAAAGGAATTCATACCCTCCGAGGAGGGCCTTAGATGCTAAGTTTGACGAGAAAATTTCAGGAAAAAAGGACTACCTCAAGCACGCTGGGCATCCAACGCCCTTCCCTGCGCTTTTCCTTGGCATCGACTGAAGCTACAAATAAATGCCTACACAAAGCAGGTAAAATTCATCACAAAAATTTAAATCTCGGTCTCAGGCTTGATCCATAAGAGCCCTAAAACGGCTTTAGCCCGAGACTGATCACTTTGTCGACGGAGTATCGGACTATCCGGAGCATAATACGATTTTACATTGTTGTACAGCGTGGCCAAAACAGTTTGGAACTTTTTGATTACTGATTTCACAGGAAATTTTAGTTTTTCTAAAATTTAGTGCATAATAGAAGCAAAATGAAAATTTAGTGAAGGAGTCCAATCTTATCACCATTCTACTGTAGACTAATATTATAAGCATTTCGAAATTAAGAACGGTTCTAAATTCCCAGATATACAATACTTTTTAGCATAACTAATTCTATTTCCGATTAAAGACTATAATTTCTTTGAAAGATACTAAAAATTCACGGTCTACTTCCATGGTTAATAGATTTAAAATCGGCATTCAAAATTGTAAATTAGTTTAATAGCCGTGATTTGTTTATGGCTCTAGTGTTTCTAAACCGCGTTAATTTTTAATGACTGAAAACAATACGAAATTCTAAATCGATCAATTGCTAAACAAACACTAAATTAACATAATATGCGTTTACAATTCATTTAGGAATAAAAGAAACGAAAGACGGTGACAAGATTTGGACTAAAAAGAACTAAACAGGATTGCCTGGTCCACTGTCACAATGATCAAACAAACACTATTAACTGAATAAACTGAATAAACTAAAAAAGAACAAATAACGTTTCTGATGAACCTGATTAGAACGCTACTTTTAGCGGCTGGCTCAATCATAATTTCTTAGGCCACAATGTTCCGCTACTGTTCCAAAACAATGCCTATAGTAATCTAAAAATAACATCTCTTAACACATAACATCGATATTCCCAAGGCGAAATATAGCAAGTGATGAATGCTGAACAATGAACAGAGTATTAATAATTATAAGCTCAAAAGTACTTCCTAATAAAAAACAATGCCTTTGGGCTGAGTTGAAATCGAACAAAACCATGAATTCCTCAATAGGTATAGCAAGTATACATTCATCATTATCATCATTCCATTTTAATTGGACTTACTTTTACGTAATTGATTGTTTTTTCTAAATTTTAGTTTTGATTTCGTCCTATAGAGCAAGGAAAAATATAATTTTACATGTTCTTACATTTTAGAGAAAATAAAGAAACAATTTAGGCACTCTTATAAATTACCGCAAAACTTTTACTTACGTCACAACTTCAACTTATCCCATCCACATGAACGGCCAAGCTCTACAGAACAATGAATATGATCTCAGCTGGCACAAACACATTACTTCGGTAGCCACATCCGCAGCCAAAAGGCTTGGTTTTCTCTTTAGACCCAGAATATACTTATTCCCTTCCAACTTACATAATCTCTATGTTTGCCAAATAAGACCTAATCTAGAGTACTGATCCCACATCTAAGGAGCATCAACTTCGACATTTAACATCCATTATTCTAACCAAAGGAGGGTCATTCGACTTATCAAGAATCCACTCCTCACAAGGAAACTCCTTTCTCTCGCTCATCGCCGCGACTCTTCCTAACAGAACAATAAAAGGCGCGATACGTATGCATCCCTTTACTTCCCAGCTACAAAAGCCTAGAACAGACCACTTCTCTTGCTCATTCATACCGAGGGTCTCCAGATTCTAAAACAAATTGCCCGCAGATGTTTCCCTTCAAATCCCGTGTCAATAGATTACGCCAATGGGAAGTCTGGCCTCTTGGATTTGTCTGGACTTTAGTCATTCATTAACACAAGAGCGTTGTCTTCCTCCATATCCTTTTTTCGATGCAAAATATAGGTACTAACTTGAGTATTGGACATAAAAATGCAAAATTCAACTATATAGCCAGTAAACAATTACCGTATACCTGTCAAACCACCTAATAAACGAATTAAGTTAGTTAACAACTATGGAAAATCCAGTATATTGTTTCTATATTAAACTAACAATAAATTAAACAAAATTAATAAAGAAAAAAACCGTATTTTGTATTCACAGGGTCGGACTTTGGAATATCATCACCTTATCAATTATGAGTATTTTTTATTTCCAAACAATATTATATTGTTATTGCATCAAAAATGATGATAATATAAATAATTTCATTTACGAACCTAATTATTTTAATGAAAAATTCTTTCGTAACGGACTAATTAAGTTTTTTGTTTAATATATGAGATTTTCCAAAAAGACACCAGTCACCAAATGTTTTTCTAATTTATTGTTAGATTATATGATTAAATCTGCACTTTTGGTAGATTATAGAAGAAATCGATAGACCTATCGATATATCGGTACATCTGGCAACCCTGCGTGTATAATACGGTTTCTCTTATTCACTGCCATCTCTTGATCTAAAATGCCAATATTAGTACTCAGTGTTAAACCTCCTCACTGTAGCTTCTATAAGTATCTGGTTGTGTGTACAACTGCTTCATGTGCTCTCAGATTACCTTCATATTTGAGGTGTTATATGACAACAATTTTTAAGCGATATTTAGAGCAGTGAATCACACCAGTCAGCATTCTTATACAATGAATATACAATGCTCCACATTGAATTCATGACACTAAAAGAAATAAAATACCGTTTGCAACAAATTTACATTGTTTACTTCTTAGCGCGAGAGAACCACTCATTTTTTTAACCTACAACATGCCCACATCTTCGTGGGAATATATAAATTTGATATAACATAACACGATACTTCTTTATAATAACATTTTTTGAAGATTTCAATAGTTTATTATTAGAAAAAGGAAGCAATTAAAAAAGCACACAATCTTTTTAAAGTAAAAATCAGTGACGTGCTGTAATCTCTATATATCTCTATACCTATATAAATGAAGAAACTGACTGACTGATTGACTGAGGTATCAACGCACAGCCCACACCGCTGGGTCTCTTCTGTTGAATCATCTGTTTTATGTGTACCTATACAAAGTTTCAAGCTTTTCTAACATCTCAGATACCGTCTTGCAATGAAGAATTAACCCTAGTACTTGTTCAGATAAACTAGTTACAATAATTCGTTGAGCGTCTAGATCTTGTTTTTTCCAATTTACTAAATTTACTTTTTCTGCACAATCTGGTTTCTTCGTCCTTCCAACAGCAACCTCATAACTACCACCAGTTTTTAGAATGATGTCTACTTGGAACCCCCAGGTGTCGTAATTGTGTTTACTTTCAAGTTTAATTATTGTGACATCCATTATTTTCATTGATAGACTCCAAAATTGCAAAAATTCAATACTTTCTTTATGCAAGACCTCCTCCACCAAGCTAATCTTTATTTCCACGTGAAATAGTTAATTTTCTAAATGGAATCCTGGGTCCATAACCTGATAAAACTTGGTCTTTATATTTTATTTTATAGATAAGACTTTTACTTATTTTTATGCTCTATTTATTTTTAAAACAACTGATGAACTGACTAGCTATTTTCGATGACAACATACCATGATAGAAATCTTTATTATTCGATACAGCCGTTCTCAAAAAGTGGGTGGGGTACCGTGTAGTTGACCAGATTAAAAGTAACTCTGAAATATCTGATTGCAAATGTAAATAATGGCATCTCGTCTTTGCTTCTTAATCTATGGTAATAAAGGAAGCATTGCAACGTTTTAATATGGCGCATGCTCGGAATAACGAAAATCTTATAGAGTAAAAATCAAGCAAGAAAAAGCCACGGCGTCGTAGGCATGCAGGAATCACGCGTGCTCTGTCTCGTTTCCAGCAACTAAGCCAGGAATATTCTAAAACGAAACAGAGCACGCGTGATGTTTCATGCCTATGACGCCGGGGCTTTTCTTGCTTGATTCTTACTTTACCAAGTCTAAAATAAGGTTTCCAAAATATTTTTAATTTACAGGCGTGTTATTAATGTTGCGCAGCTTATGGACTTTATTGATACACAAGAAAGATTGCGCTGGTAAATTGCGAAACCTTTCAAATAAACAATACCTAATAATAGTAAGTAGGTATTTATTGTTCTTTGATTCCTTCATTTTTGCAATAAATGGATATTGACTCGGCTCTAACCGGTTATGGTACCTACTTTCACTTGCATACATTTATCTTTCGTGGCCGAGGTGGGTATTGTCCTTTATGTAAATAAGACAAATCTAATGTTTTGTTTGTTTACTAGTTATCAGGGGCGTATTTTCCATCAAGCTTACGAAGCCCAGGCTTCGCGCTTTTTAAAAATAAATATGAAATTGAGAAGAAAAATTAATAAACATAAAAGAAAATTCAAAATTCTTGTCAAGATAGAAATAAATTCTTACCTACTCCTCAGTTTATGTACTTTCTCATAACCAGTACAACGGTACTGAAAATCTGCAAGATGTTTTGCATGGATTTTCTCTCGCGAAATAACAATAAAATTTGAAAATGCACACTATTCCACCTTTTGTCAACAGTAGCCCGTAAGTTACATTAAGTTTCCCAGCCTGTAAAAAATCATTTTATACGTGCTTGCCCTGTATATATTTCACCAGAAATGGAGCCGGTTTCCAGCCAGGACCGAGCTTTATCTATATGTAGAATTTGAATTTTTGCTTAAGAAGTTGTTTTCAAGTTTTCGGGCCAACAGACAAACGAAAAACAATTTTTTTCTGCGATTTATAAACCCCAAAATCTAGATTAGGTTAGGGAATGTTAGTTAACTAACCTAAAACCTAAAGATCTGATAAATTTTCCAGAGATGATTTTTCACGAATTCCATAATTCCGCAATTCCAGTGGAATCAAACATGCCATTCTCTTCTTTTGAAAAAAAACTCTCTGAAATCGGCATTCTGGGTAATTATATCTATTGTGGGTCGAATCCTATCTCTCTAATCGTCGTCAGCGCGTTGAGGTGTGTGGCTTCTCTTCGCGTGAGGTTCTGGTAACGTCAGGCGTCCCCCGGTGTTCACACATTGGACCAGTGCTATTTCTTTTATTTATCAACGACGTTATGTACTGCTTTGGGTCTTCCCATGTTCTATTATATGCGGACGATCTTAAATTTTTCAGTGTTGTTGATGCCATCTCGAACGGTTTACAATCCGACTTGGACAATTTTGTTTCCTGGTGCTCCTTAACCTATCTAAATATTAATGTATCCAAATGCAGAGCGGTCAGTTTCTACAGGTATAAAAATCCCATTATCCATACATACAGAATTAACAACGAAATCATTGGAACTGAGGACTCATTTAACGACCTTGGAGTTACCTTTGACAGACAATTGTCTTTCAATCAACACATTTATAGCATCGTTCTCAAGAGCTTCAGAATGCTTGGTTTCATAAAGCGCAACGCCAAATATATTCACGACACGGAAACTCTTATGTGTCTCTACAACTGTCTCGTTCGGAGCATCCTTCAATACTGTTCGGTTATCTGGACCCCAGGCTACACCACTCATAAGAATAGACTCGAGAGGGTTCAGAACAAATTTACAAAGTACTTATTGTACAAGAATCGTTTTCCTTCGTCGGATCTCTCCCACGAGAACAGACTGATGTTGTGTGGGATGAAGAGCCTTGAGCGCAGACGAAGGGACGCACTCCTGCTTTTTTTGTACAAGCTTCTGGACGGTTAGATTGATTGTGACAGACTATTGGGGCTAGTTTCACTATATTTTCCTGCAAGGCGCATAAGGTAGCAACAACTTTTTTATGAAGGCTACCACCGGACCAACTGGCCGCCAAACCGCCTTTGTCAACAGAATAGCGTGGAACTACAATTCTGTATACCCAGACTGCGATATTTTTAACAGTACTTTGTCAAAACTCAAAAGATTACTATTGTTCAAATAATTTTAATTGTTTTATACTCTTTCCTCTCTGTTAGTGTACTCATCATGTTCATGCTTTTCTTTTCTTTTTAGATGTTTTCTGTGTTTTGTTTGTATACTTTATTCTTTGTTTTCTCTGTACTATTTGGAATTTACATTCCGTAGTGTATATATATATATGAAATAAATAAATACATAAAAAGTTGAGTTTTGATTCTAGGAGTAAATTGGGAAATGGAAAAAAAATTCAAGGGCATCATGTAGGGTGTCAAATGAAAGCTTATTGAACCACGAATTCAAAAAAATATATTATGTATTTTTTTATGCATTTTTTAAACATTTTACAGGAAAAACGCTTAACATTTTTTTTAACACAGAATAACAAACAGGCTTGGCTTACTAAATTATCTTCTAATCCATCGATATAGTTTGTTACAGTTTTGAAACACGATGCCATGAAAGAGATACCGATTCCTACGGCCTAAGAACTATTGCGTGTTACACTCAGCTAAAAACAAGCCTAATAAAAGTTCAAAGATCTTTAAATCGTTTAAGGTCAATACTATTAAATTGCTAGTTAAACTACATGGAGTGTTACAGTTGGAAAGCAATCACCAACCTTATTCAAAAAGGATATTAGATAATATTAATAAGATGTGATGAAATAAGGAGCTGTGTGTACCTACTGTAATTGAAAATAAATTGGCGGTCAATCTTAGGCTGAAGACCTTACAGACTGGTTTTAAGACAGTTTTATACGATAATACAATCAGAGTCTTACAAAAGGCCTGCTGAAATTACGAGAAAAGATGAAACTACTGGTTAATTTTTTTTTATTTCTCTACATGGTCTCCGTTAGGCGCAATTCATCTATTCCCGCGCTGTTCAAGGGAGTGGCAGATTTAGGAGAGGCGCAGTGCCCCCCCCCCCTCCCGAAGCGAATTTTATAAAAATAAATATTACTTACATATTCTACAAAACATTATAAACAAAAACAAACATTGGCCGTCTATGTAAGGTCATATACGGTCTATAATAGGGACATTTGGAATTATTTTTTACTGTCTCAAACAGGATTTATTTTATGGCCCTTATTGGAAAAAAAACATAAGCACATTTAGTTACCCTTGATTTTACTTGTCTAGGTTTTAGTCTGATAAACCTTAGCGTAGAGCAAGGCTTGAAAGGTCTGATTATGCAAATTAAATGTGTAAAATCTTTTATCTGCTTACAGAAAGTCCCATTAGCAGATCTTAAGCCTAAGTAATATATATTTATATTTTTACAACCTCCTGGAATACCTACAGGTAAATTAAAAGGGTATTTTACGTAATTAGTGAAGGTAAAGCATTATCGAAAGAGTAGGTAAGATTTGGTTTAATTTTAATAGTACAAATGGCCTCGATGGTCGATCTTTGCCTGCTATATTCATTTAAAGTCTAGAGATCTGGAAGTGCAGAAGTGCAAGTGATTGTCTTTACGAGTTACCCTGTGTCTGTGTTTTTGTTTTAATTCACTTTAGGAAGCAGCTATGTTTTCCAAAAAACAAGCAGAAGCAGCTATGTGTGCTAAAAAACAAGGTAGGAGCCATCAAATGAGTTATATGTACAGGGTGTTCAATGTAAGCGGATCACTTCGATTCCTCTCAGGGTTGAGTGGGAATTAATTTCCTGTGAAGGATAAGCGTACGGGATTCGATTCCGTTCTTTTTACTTACAAATCCTGTTTGACAGAGTGCATTATAGCGTTCCAGTTTTTGCATCTGGACTATGAAGCAGCTCTGTTTGTGATTTAAATTAGTAAATATCCCTTGCAAGGAGTTAGTTTTAGACAAAGCCCATAAGGTAGTGAACCAGAAATAGATATGTATAAAGGCGATGTAAGTCCAACATTTAAGTTTTACGAATAATTCGGCATTGTCTTGTTTCAAACAACAATGAGACGAAATCTTTTTCTAGCATAATTTTCTTTTAAAACTTCTGGTGCCGTTGCAGACTTAGTGTTTATGTTACAATATTTATTTTTATAAAATTCTCTATTGAAATTCTCTTTGTAAAGGGGTTCAGAGGAGGGGCTGCACCCGCTCTAAATCCGGCACTGCTTTGTCAATTAAAAAGCACACAAGTAGAGGGATATGATGCTCCCCGAGTCTCCGCATGCGCAGTAGGGTCGACCTTGAACGCCCAGGTGTGCTATTGTTATTTGGCCTTGATATGCGCAGGTGTTATTCCAAGGTCAAGGTCAAGAACTTGGCCTTGAACGCGAGCAGATGTTTCTTTGTTTGGTGATGACCAGGTGTACGATGCTTATTTCAAGGTTACATTTGCGGTGCATATTTTCAATGAATGCGAGCAGCTGTTTCTTTGTTTGGTGATGACCAGGTGTACGACGCTTATTTCAAGGTTACATTTGCTTGGCCTTGAACGCGAGCAGATGTTTCTTTGTTTGGTGATGACCAGGTGGACGACGCTTATTTCAAGGTTACATTTGTTTTGTATTTTTCGAGGTCGTCGGATGTATTCCTCCCACCATAAATAAATACTTGACCTTGGATTACTTCCTAATAAATATGGCTCATTTCGAAAATAGCTTTCATTGTCACTCATACATCGTATGCGTTAACTGTTGCTTTGGCATATAAAGTATTGTGTTTGTGGTGTGTTCTACAAGTGTTTATTCAAGGTACTTGACAGTAATTGTTTTTATTGTATTTTAAATCATGAGCATTTCAAAGCAGACCATAGCCGAAATTAATAATATGATAAACCAAGATATTCAATTTCTGGAACGTAGAAAATTCTCTACATTAACGGTGGGCAAAATTTATATGATAAAAAAAATTAATTCTTTGACTTCACGTTTTGGAAAAGCCATTATCGTCACATTGTTTGATCCAACACATCAAGCAACATTTGAAACATTTTTACCATCACGCGTAGCTGAAATTCTGACAGAGGATACTATTGAAATGATGAATAACTCCGGTGATCAGTACACCTTAACTTATTTGGGGCAAAGCTCACATGTATTCTCTGGAGGTAATACTAGAGCGTTGTTAAATTTTGGTTGTTTGTAATATATTGTTGATTAGGCTATTTTAATGTTGATTTAAAATGTAATAAAATAGTTCTTGTTAAGTATATATCGAAAAACACACACTCACACACAATCACATGTCCATTATTTTCTATTTAAGATGTGTGACTGCCCTACTGTCATTGAAAATCGAGATATGTACATTAATTGGTTATCATGTAAATTAAGAGAGCTGGCTGAAGAAATACTACACTTTGCAAATTATGGTAAATCCGATGTGGGTTTTAGTGAAAGTCAGTATAGGAAGTATATGAAAGACGCCGTAAATTTCACGGCTGGAGCACATACTTGCGAGAAATACCTATATGGAACCATTGATCTGGACGAATTTTGCGCTGGAATGATAAATGAAGAATTGGGAAGCTACCTATTCGAAGTGCCTCATTTACCCGATGAATTAGCTAGAAAATATGGTTTGGCTCCCGCAGATGACACCACTATTCTTGATGACCTTGGAAATAAAGCAGTCACCAATGAAGTTGATAGTAAAGCATTGGGTACTGTTAGCGATGACGAAATGGAGTGTGTTCAAGAAGATGAAGAAAATCTTTAATTCATTGTATAATATAATAACATGAGATGTTAAATAAATGATTATGTACCTAAATTATTGTTTAATTTTTTTATAAATAGGCAACCTTCACAAAAATCACATCAGTTTAAGCTAAAAATGGGTCGTGTTAACAACACAATTGATAAATTTGGGCGCCAAAAATTTAATGACCAAAATCACATTGTTCTTGTTGGACAACCAGGAGTTGGATTTAGATTGACCGATGATGGTCAATATGATATACAAGGGAAATCTCTAACTAATGTAGCACCACCAAAGAATCCTGGGGATGCCGCTAATCAGGAATATGTTCTTGAACAAAGGCGTGAAATTATTAAAAAACTTAGTGAATTAGTGAATAATGATGTTTTGGAATATGTTAGAAAAGAACTTAATGAAATGAATAAAAAGCTTGCTGAAGAGGCGAATGAAGATTTTTTGCAATCTGTTACAAAAAGACTTAAGGAAATCGATTCAAAATTGTTGAATCAAGAAAAAGCTATTCAGCGTATACGTATTACGCGCATGTAGATAAAGAAACAAGTCTATTCTGTGTATGGTGACCTCGATTTTACATGGGATATGAGAGTGGAGGGGTTTGAAGGTCACCTAACAGATACAAATAGAGGCACAAAACTTTCTTGTTTCAGTCTGCATTTCAGTACTTCCAGAATACTGCATAGTAATTTATTTCCTCAAAATGCAGTCACCAAAAAGTGAACGTCAAATTGCAGTTGTTCGCCCATTCTCTGTAAACGGTCGTCAGATGTGTGCCAATTGCGAAAATTGGGAATTTATTAGTGGAATAATGGGTTTCTGTGAATGGTGTCAAAATGAGTACCATAAGAAACATGGGATGAAATCACCGCAACAAATATCTCGTGAAAATTCTAGTGAATCTCTGCAAAGTCTCGCTGTCTCAGTGGGAGGTTCATCAGAACATAATAATCACGATACGCCGGAATTCAGTCAAGAAGGGCAGCGCTGGACTTCTTCAAGCAATTTTGAAGATCTCGAAATAATTAACGAATCACCGCAAAGTCCTGTTTTCTTAGAAGGAGGAGGAGGAGGAGTAGGGGGAGGAGGTTCATCAGAACGTAATAATAGTGAGACCATGGAATTCGACCAAGAAGGGCAGCGCTGGTAATTCCGAAAAATAGAGACAATTTAGATATAGTGTAAAAGTTTCTTATGATAGTCATGTAATTTTAAATTTATGTGAATAAGTGCGTTTTTCTAATGATAGTGTGGATGTATTATTTAAATCTTAATAAAAATCTTTTTGTACTAAATATGTTTATTATTCACCATACATTTGAATTAACAAATCGCTCTTGATATATATTATTTCTGTGGTTCCGTTCTAAAATCCTCGCTAGCATTACATCCATTTTTGCAATTCTCCTTTGAAAACGATATCTATTAAGTATTAGTTGCTGAAAATTACTTTGTCTGGCTTGTCTATATGCAAAACACCAAACAGACATACGGTGGATAATATTTCTTTCTTCGTCAAATCTTACTTGCTTCATGGTGTATGGTAAAATGAATTTTTATTAGTTATGTCAATTATATATAGGCTGAACATAAAGAGAGTGAATTAGTTTTACTTTAAAATGGGTCGTGTTAACAACACAATTGATAAATTTGGTCGACAGAAAACTCCTGTTTGTAACAAGTTATCGCGAGGGTTGCCCGGAATCGGATTTAAACTTACTTCAGATGGACATTTTGATATAGAGGGAAAATTATTAAGGAATGTTGCCCAACCGATAAATGATAATGATGCTGCTACCAAAGAATATGTCCTTACGGAAGTTCATCAACTTGGTTCGCAGATAAATACCATACTTAGTAATGTGCTAGTACCGGTTTTTCAAAAAATGTTTGAAGATGATGAGACCAAAATTACGTATCTTAAGGACAAAATGTATCAAATTCACTCACTTGCTGCACGGTATACTACAGCGAAGATAAAGGATCCAAAAAAACCAAAATGGAAACCAACCTAGATAAAGTTCTATTTAAAAACATAATTATACTGTTAAATTGAAAATAAAACGCATAATTATGAAAAGCAATATTTATTATTATCATTTATAATGCATACATACGTAACGTAAAACCTATTTGATAATATTTATACAATATCTGATTTGTCTATCCAAGAATTAAATTGATTTGGAAAACCTAACCATTTTACAAACAATTGATCGTTTTGATTGTTCTTGCGTTTTCTAAGAATTTTCTCAACTAAATAAACACCAGGGCTAGCTGTCTTTTGCAGTTCTGCTTCGTAAAAACATCCTTTAATAGGTTGACCTTCCAATGATTGTAGCAAGTAGGTAGGTGGATTTGTAATATTAACTTTTGCTATTTCAAACAGTTCCGTGGACCAGGAAGGCGTATATCCTTTGTCAAATACACCTTTGTACTTGCTAATGCGAACAATGTCACCCAAATGAAATTTTTTTTTCTTCGGAGCAATTTTCAAATAGTCATATGCTTTAATAGGGGTATCCTCTTTTACACTGTTAGGCTTCATTCCAATGGTGCGGTGTTTAGTGTTATTATAGGTCTTCGTTATAGCTGGTAATATTTGTAACCATCTGTAAGAACCTCTAGCCGAGAATTGTTTATATAACTTATTTTTCAAAGTTCTTATAACACGCTCCACAATTGCCGCTTTTTTCGTGCTATATGTGGAATAATGGTTTATATTATATTTTTTCATGAGTGCTTGAAAGGTGCTATTATAAAATTCCTTTCCTTGATCACTCTGTAAATTGTTTAGTGCATATGATGCTTCTTCAATGATGCTTTTCATGGCATTCGTAACTTCAACACCGGTCTTATTCTTAACTGCTTTGGTGTACACGAATTTGGAGTAACAATTTATACATACAACAATGTAACGGTAACCATCATTGTCAGTAGCATATTGCTGCATTTCCGCCAAATCAATTTGCCACAAATCTCGATATCCTTTTATGACCGTACGTCTTCTAACAAAATTTTTTCTTGCTGTCCTATGTAATTCATTTACGACTTTAATTTTTTCTCGGCTAGGATCCATATTATAAGGTTCCACGTCTTATCAGACACTGAGGATGGCAACTACGTGCAAAACTTAATATATTATTCCTTCTTCTCGAAGCTCTTCCATAATTGACATAATCTCATTATCATGTCCGGTATGTCCAGCTACTTTTGACCCCCACAATAATCGTAATCTATCCACTAACTCCTTAGGTTTATTCCAATAAACATATTCAGATGATTTCGACGATAGGCGCTTTTTTGCTGGTAGTTGGATTTTGTTGTCGCCTTTTTTTCTTCCTACACCACCACCCAGTTTGGTTCCCATAATTAGCGGTTTTATGATTCGTAAATATTTTCTCCATCGGGTTTCCCTTAAACCACGTTTCTTGTCATAACCGTCGTAGGCCGCATCCGTCAATTTCAAAATGGTTTGGTATTTTCGAAGTACATCTAGACTAATTTCGTCTTCATTATCTAAGCATGCTGGATTTTTTAGAAAAATCAAATCGTAAAGCTCAGCCGTTCCATCGAATTCAGCAATGTTTGTTTTGTTCTTGTATAACACCATCTTTCCGTTTGTTAGAAAACGAACCACCAAGTTGCCAATATATTTTGTTGATTTATTGTCTTTTTTACCAAAGCGTACACCATACACGGTATCATAACGGGACGGTTCGAATTTTAATCCATTTAAATAATCTTGAATAGTTTTTGCGGCTGAACTGCTACCACTTGATGTGTGTGGTGATGTGTAAGATGATGTTATCGTTGATGGGGAAGGGGTTTCGAACAGTGACTCACGATTTCCACGTTTTGGTGTAGGAATTTGTGTTTTTTGCGAAATCGGTGTAGATGTTTCAAAATCCGCTTCTGTTGGATGTTCTTCAAACAGTTTCGCCATTCCCACCGAGCTGCTGCTGCTGCTACTCCGACTTTGTGGTTTAGTCGTAGTACTTGATTTTTTAGTTGCGTACTGTTGCTGCTGCTGCTTTACGGCTTTAGATATAGATTCTAGTGGTTTAGAAACTGGTTCATAAAACTTTTCCAAATCATGTTCATTCTGCACTTTAGCTGCTTTAATTTGTTTAAATTTTTTTCTAACCGCATTTGTAGTTTCCAGTAGCTTTCGTTTTAATTCGATTTCTTCATTCATGATGCTTTCAAAGCACCGTTCAACGATGAAATGATTATCCAAGTTATTATTATAGGAATATATAACTATCGAATCCCTTGCGGTATCTGCCCGAATTTACATCACTGTCCTTGTCAATAACTAAAAAACCATATTTATTATCCCAACATTTAGCACACATCTCTTGAAATTGTGTAAACGTCAGGTCGGGTGAAACGTGATCGGAAAATATATGTTTCATATTCATCTCATCTTGTTTAAACATAATAATGAAGTTGGCATTATCCCGGACGAGCTGCTTAGGAACACGAGAATACGTTTGCGCCAAGTAAAAGGCATCCACATTTTTGTGACGTCCCATGCTAAAATACGATCTTATAACGTCCTGTTTCTCACACATAACGTCATCAAAAATAAATATTGAATTAGGTTTAGCATCTGACGGTTCCACAATGTTATTTGCGTCGCTAAAAGCGTAGTAGCCAAGACCTTTGATTGGTGATAAAATTTTCTTTAAATATTCATATTTCGGTTGATAGAGCGACTTTGAGTAGATATAAACATTTTCGAAACGCAGTCCCGAGGGGTGAGTAAGCAGCGAAATCATAACATTTGTTTTTCCACAGTTTGAAGGTCCTATTAATAATCCACGAATAGATGACGGTAGCAAAGGACCATGTCTTTTAAATAATTTTTGTTCTAGTCCAGATCCGACCTTTACATCGAGATTATCGACGGGAAGTTTTTGTTTAAGATTGACGATACGCATCTTAACAAAATCTATATTTTATACTGAACTTGCACGTAAACTATCATTCAGATGTCGCTCGTCAGACGAAGTAGACGGTCTCGTTTATCAAGTAAGACTGGAAGCGGTATTGTTAATTCAGTAATTAATAGGCTACCGTTTGAGTTACACATTCCCGGCTATCAGTATTGCGGGCCCGGGACGAAAGTAGTAAAACGTGTGGCAAGAGGAGATCAAGGAATTAATTCTTTGGATGTCGCATGCAAAAAACACGATTTAGCCTATTTGCGTAATAGTGAAAATTTAAGTGCTCGCCACCAAGCAGATCAGGAACTCGAGCAAAGCGCGTGGAAAAGAGTAAAATCTAAAGACTCTAGCGCTGGTGAAAAAGCTGCAGCTTGGTTGGTAACCAACATTATGAAAGCGAAACAACGTTTTGGTATGGGTGTATCATCATCATCAAAATCGAGAAAAGCATCCACTAGAGGTAAACGTCGCTTCCAGCGCCGCCGCCGCCACACTAAAGGTAAAGGCGTTGGTAAACATAAGCGACTACACAAAGTAGCTTTTGGATCATCTATTAGACGACCCGTTCGATCAGAATTGTTAAAAGCTGGTGGGAAAAAACTTGTCGAGAAAAATATCATGAAAGCATCGAAAATAGCTGCAGTAGCTGCACGTAAATCCCTAAGAATAGCCGGTGGCAAACGAAAAATTCGCACGCCTAGAATCATTCCAATTCCGAAGACTGGGGGGATATTACCGTTAATACCAATATTTGCAGGACTATCGGCCTTAGGTTCATTAGCAGGTGGTGCAGCAGGCATCGTGCGTGCCGTAAAAGCAGTAAAAAAGTCGACTGCTGAAAAAATAGGTACCGGCTTACATCTAAGTTCAAGAGGAAATGGATTATACTTGAAACCATATCGCACAGGTTTGGGATTATATATAAACAACGGCAAAAATAAGAAATCAAAAAACTAATAGAATCCCTACCTCAAAGACCACTATCCAATATTGATATAGAAAAGTACGCCTTAAAAATGAAAATACCACACTTTCGAGGCGTATATATGAGAGATTCATTACCTGTACGCGGTCCCAAACGTTATGAGGCCGCCATTATAAATTTGGATAGTATGTCGGGTGTAGGGACTCATTGGGTAGCATATAGAAAAAGCAATTCTGATGTAACATACTACGATAGTTTCGGTGATTTACCCCCACCTATGGAATTGGTACGATATCTGCAGATGGGTTCCGAAGCGACGAAGAAAATTTACTATACATACGACCGTCAACAAGAATTCGGAACAGTCTGGTGTGGACATTTGTGTTTGAAGTTTCTTTTACAATCGTAAAAAGTATGTCTTTGACACCCCAAATGGAACGTGACAACTACACCAAAATGTTGCTATCACTTAAAGCATATCGTGAAGTCGGAGGATTACAAAAAATGACTGCCGAACAGTTAGAAAATACGCCCAAAGAAGTGTTGATCGCATTAGCTCCAAATGAAATAGCACTAGTTTGGGATAGGTTACCTAATCACCTAAAAAGTGACGTCGATATATTGAAATATCAATACTGTTTCGAACATTATAATAGCAATAATTCAGATTCGGACGAGGGCGATGGACCGATACCAAAAAAAATATTTTGTTGTTATTGCAAAATTAACGATGTGAATATAAAGGCAGAAAACAGTTTAAAAACGTCCAAAGGAATAAAGCAACGCTTCAGCTTAAATCCATTTAACTGTTGCAAACAGCAATAAAATAGCTACACAAATAGTTTCGTGGTCAGTCATGTCTTACACATTCACTCTAACAGGACATACAAGTGTCTTAAGTGCGGATTTTTACCCACCCATCGAGTTAAATACAACAGACAAATATGGAGTTGCACTGCTGGGATTTTACACATATAATTCGATTTTTAATATCGACGAAAGCAATAATTCATTCAGCCATTTGAAAACAGCGATACCAAAGTATGTAAGGATTCCACCAGGAGCTTACGAAATTAATGAAATAGCAAAAGCCATGTACACCGCTTTAAAAGAGTCATGCAATGAAGTTGGTACCGATTTATTTTCATTAACAGCCAATAATAATACGTTAAAATGTGAGCTAAAGTCAAAATATAGCATCGATTTTCGAGGTAGCAATAGTATCGGCAAAGTGCTCGGATTTGGCTCTGTGCTGCTGCAAGGTGGACAACGACACGAATCAAGTACCATCGTGGACATAATGAAAGTGCGCATCGTACGTGTGGATTGTAATATAATTTCCGGAGCATACCTGAATTCTTTGGAAAGTCATACGTTATTTGAATTTGATATTGACGTCGAACCCGGTTACAAAATCTCTAAAGAACCGCAAAATAATATTTATATGCCGATAATGCCGGATGGTCGTCAGTTTATCGACAACATTACTCTACGCATCTTGGACGATAGCGGTGATTTGATCGATTTTCGAGGTGAGAAAATAATAGTTAAACTAGAGTTGAAAAAAATCGTATAATGGGTTTTTGCTTTAACCGTCAACTGCATAAGCTGTCAACAATTCAAGATTCAGTTAAACGACATAAAAGTAAGCAGACAACACAGTCAAGGTTCATTCGCAAGTCAGACGGACGATCGAAAACACATCCGCACAGCAATCGCCAGCTCTCCGCGAAAGATTGCAAATTTCTACAATCGATCGGTTTGAAAGTGAGAAAAATTAGAAAATGATGGCCGCTAGCAGTGACAAAATCGAAGTTTTTACCGAACCCATTTTTGATAACTCCATTATTAGTTTTCAAGAACACACATATAAACCTTACGGTTCTCCAACATTCCGCAATTCCGATGAAATTCGTATACCTGTACACTTTCAAGATATCATTTTGGATATATCGGATAGTTACATTTACATCGAAGGAACATTTAAACCCAAAGATGTTAGTAAAAAATGTTATCTATCAAATAATGCCATCGCCTTTCTATTCGACGAATGTCGTTATGAAATGGGAGGGGAGCAAGTTGCCGTCGTTCGGAAACCCGGAATTACCACAACGATGAAAACTATGGTGTCATTGGGTGCCGCACAAAATAGAGCTCTCATGGCATGCGGATGGGGTCTAGACGAAGCAAATCAAGGGATACTAGATTCCACAAGTAACATGTTCTCCGGCAAGCTTCCTCTAAAATATCTCATGGGTTTCGCAGAGGATTATTCAAAGGGTATTTTTAACGTCAAGCAAGAGTTGATTTTAATTATCGCCCGCACTTTCAACAATTGCTATATCGGCGAAGTAGATGCAGACATTTCAATTGAAAAAATTGAATGGAAAATTCGTCACATTATTCCAGACGATCGACAGAAGTTAAAGATATTATCACGCATGAATAAAGGTGGCAGTAACGCAAACGTTCCAATGGCTTACCGTAAATGGGATCTTTACGAGCTACCTTCTTTGAGAGAAACATCGTCAGACGTTTGGGCCTTAAGAACTAGCACGAGTCTCGAAAAACCGAGATATTTGATTATCGGTTTTCAACCAACTAGCTCGTCCGACAACAGAGCAAAAGATAGCACACAATTTACAACGGCCGATATAAGTGATATTAGGCTCTATCTGAACTCTGCCGTATTTCCGTACGAAAGATGGAATTTAGATTTTTCAAAGAAACTGTATGCCGCAGCCTATTATAATTATGAGAATTTTCAAGCTAGCTACTACCAGCGAGAACTGAGCGATCCTATGATGAGTTTTGCCGACTATCTGAAAAATCCGTTATTCGTAATCGATTGCAGTCACCAACCAGAAGCCGTGAGGACGTCCACAGTGGACGTGAAATTGGAGTTTGAAACACGCAAAAGTAAATTTCCTAAAGACATTAAAGTGTACGCGTTAGTTATTCACGATGCATTTTTTAGCTACAATATACTTAATGGTTCTGTTACTAACAAATCAATACATTAGTTTGAAGTTATGTAATTCTCCAAATTATATATTTTTACATATTTAAAATAAACTTATAAAGGACATATTTGCGTTTTATTTTTACTATTGCCTTATTTTAATACTTCAAATGTGGGGCTTTGGTAAATAAGGTTATGAGGCGAAAAATAGAGAGAAATTTAGGAGAGGGGTGGGGAAAAGAAAGTATATAAGACGGGATTTAGAAAATTAAATTCACTCGAAGCCACAATGTCGTCAAGCTCGGATAATGGTTATTCTAGTGACGACGAGCAGGCAGTCGCACCAAATGTGCAACATAGGCTCGTACGCAGACCGCGTAGGCTTAGACCTAGGTATTGCATCATGCAATCCTACGTCTCATGGGGGTCTAGAGATTTGTGTATGAACTGCTACACGAGAGGATTTGGAGCTGCGATTATGGATGTTCATTTCGTCACAACCCATTTTACAGTGGGTTCGCGAGGTGATCAAAGGCGGAACCACTCGAGGTGTGCTTTGTGTAGGGAGAGACTGTTTACCGTCGTTCATCAGCAGTCTTGCCTTATTTGCAATAGAATGTAAATTCTATTACAAATAAAGCTCCTCATACGACAACCCTGCCTGTCCCCTGACAAAATCAGTCCTTTTCAGGACTACAGAATATTTGATCGTAGTTTGTAGTTAAACACTATGTTTCCTAAGGAAGATATTTCTCGAAGGAAAAATTGTGTTAGTTTGGGTGAGAGATGCATTATGTGTTTAAATCATACATAGATGGCGAGAGAAAGAGCATTTGCAAGATTTAGCTTGTAGTTTTTATGTATGATAAGAACGCATATGCCTCTAGTTATTCAAAGTGACATAACTTTCTATCAAGAAACATATTTTAAACAATAAATTCACTCTGGGTTGATACGCTCAAAAAGATACATCTGAATTTGTGTCGTTTCACATAGAACGTTGGCAAACCTGCTCTTAAGTATGACAAAAACAGACGTATCCTTTCAGTGTAACAAAATATTTCGAACAAGAAATCTATTCTATAGGAAATATTTTGTTACTCTGAAAGGATATGTTACAACTGTTTAGCCCCACTCTCACCCCCACTCTCACCCCCCACCATCCTAAATGCTTTTAAAAGCGGGAGCAGCCATCACAATTTTCATTTCTCAACCAGCCATGAAGTGGGACAGGCTGATGTTAAGGACGACAAGGGAGTCCAAAATAAGCGAGTTTTGGGAGGCTTGGCGTTTAAAAAACGCGAATAAGCCAACGGCTATCGTACAGCCGATCCCAAGACCGCAACCACCACCGGAGCCGGCTCCAACAGAGCCCGTGGAAGTGGTGGAAGGACCACAGATGCTGCTGGGTCCTGAAGAAAGGGCGGCTCTGTTAGAAGAGCTCACGGAGCGTCGCCGGAGCCGTCGCAGCACTCGGCTGGAGGTGCGAAGACGGCGAGCTGCACCGCGATCGGTGCAGATCGCGAGAGGGGAACAACCACTCTAGGTTTCCCTCTCCAACCCACCGTGAAAACGGCCCTTTTCAGGGCCACAAAAGATTTGATCGTAGTTTAGATATTCTTAGTCACTTTGTGTTTGACACTGAATCGGTGAAAAATGCAAAGATGACCAAGGATGACATTTTCAGGACGTTTAAAAATAGACGTTGGCATTTTTGCATAACTCTTTTCGATAATTTACCTAGAAGTGTCTAAAACTTATTTTAAGTTAAAGGTCCAAGATCCGTTAAAATTGTTATTTTTCTAACTTAAAAATTGTATCCATTTAGTTATTTCCGAGACGTATATTTTTGGAACTAAAAATCGATATTTGTCGACCCACTAAGATTTTTATTTTTGTATATTTTTAACAAAAAAAGCAACCACATTAACCCTTATATAACAAAAATATTTTTATTTCGGATCAAAGCAATGACAACAAGCACATAACTTGTGGGTTTGCTCAGGTTTGCTTGGGTTTGTTTAGCCAATACAAATAATAAGAATTTTGTTATTAATATTATTATTATTATTTGATAGTTCAAGGACATTTCAGAACATTTGACATAAAACTTTTTATGATCAAAATGATCAGACTAATCAAAATTTCAAGAATTATGGGGTTTGATTGGGTTTGCTCATGAATAACGGGAGAAGTGTAGCTCAGATCGAAAAAAGTTATAGGAAAATATTTTAGAGTAAACTTTTTGTGATTGGAAATGACTTTTCAATATTTAATTTGGAAAAATTGAAAAAGACATTTTTCAGATTTCTAATTAATTCAAAGGGGTAGTATAGGGAAGCTGTGGGGAATAGGGCGAAGGCATGAGGGATGGGTGGCATAATCGTTTTTAAATAAGACCCGAGTGATTTGAGTCATTAAAAGTAATAAGAGGTCGGTCAAAAAAAGACCTAGGGAGTAGGTATGTATTTTAGGGAAAACAGGGAACTATGAAAAGATAGTCAGGTCCAAACTAATGTGAATTGTACAATTTGACTGTTATTCCGGGGTTCGGGGGCGAGGCCCCCAAACCCCCGCCAGGGGCTACCGCCCCTGGACCCCGTTTGGTTTTTGCGCAACGGAGGCGGGCCAGCGGGTGGGCGGTGGGGGCGGCCGGGGGGGCGGGGGCGGCGCTAGCTGCGTAGCAGCGTCGTTAGGTCGCGAAGCGACCTAACCTCCGCGCCGCCCCCGCCCCCCCGGCCGCCCCCACCGCCCACCCGCTGGCCCGCCTCCGTTGCGCAAAAGCCAAACGGGGTCCAGGGGCGGTAGCCCCTGGCGGGGGTTTGGGGGCGGAGCCCCCGATCTGGGGGGGGCCCGGGGGGGCACGAAGTGGCCACCCCGGGATTTTTCGAGGTTTTTGGGGGTCTTTGGGGGTCTTTGGTGCAATTTTAGACCTTCCAAAACTGAATTTTATATATTTCTTTTTCTTATATCTTTGCACGTAAAACACCCTTCAGCGTTTAAGTTTGTCATCTCCTAAGAGTTCTATCATATCTTGGTAGTCGTCATAGAATCGCACCATCATCCCCTCCTGTATTTTTAGCAAGGGTGGGGGAAGCTGAGGTCTTTAAAAGCAGCTCGAGTCGACTGCTTACTTCATTACATTCGCTCATCTCAACATGGCATCATCAGATGATGATGGATACTTAAGCGATGATACTCCTAGGAATTTGGATAATTGGGCACTTAGACAGAGGAAAGTTTTCCCCGTCCGATCCCGCCGGGTGTGCAAGATCTTAAACCTGGTGAAGGTGGGTGATGACGGCTGGTGTATTGGCTGCTATGCCGACTTGGAAAACAAGTCGGCTGGTGACCAATTCTTCAGTGGTCATGTAACCCAAGATTTCGGTAGTCGCGCGCACATACCGAACTGTAAAGGTTGTGGAGTAGCTCTTGGTACTCTACAACATAAGAGTGCGTGCCTTATTTGTAATCGAGCCTGATTACAAATAAGATTTTATCCCTTGAAAACGGTCCTTTTCAGGGCCACAGAATGTTTCATCGTAGTTTTAGTTACCTAATGCCATAGTACATGTGGTGTTAGGTAGAAAATTATATAAGTCCAGTCGGATCGACTATAATTTTCCTTGCAAAATCCGTCCTTTTCAGGATGACAGGATATTTTGATCTTACTTGTATTTATCTAATGCCACGGCATCTGTGACATTAGATAGAAATTATGTAAGTCCAGACGGATCGAGCATAAGTTTCTTTGTCGGTCACCTTTCCACAACACAATTACACCATTTTTGAGAACTAAAAGCAGTTTTCGACAGTGAAGTCCGCCAGTATCATTTTTGGATGGAGGGCATTTGTATAATAAACTCTAGTTTGTTGGCGGTGGAAAGGTGGGGATGGAGTGGTGGAGGGGGTAGATTATCTCTATTTAAACGGTTACGAGCGGGTCACAGAATCACTTCATTTTTAAATCTTAAAGTACGAAGATATAACTATGGATTTCGAAAGACCATTGAGTCGCGGTTCATCGGTTTTTAGCGATGATACCGTTGACATGAATGATGTCGATATGGATGACCTACTCTTGGACATCGAACGACTTCTAGACATCGAGGCAGAAGATATGTTTAATGCCTGGGAAGATGAGCGGGCGGTCGAAGAAGCAGATGTGGGTCTGGAATTGCCAAACATGGATTGGCAAAATGGGGAGTTGTCGGCTGAAGACATGGAGCCAGACTCCAGCACTGATTGGGTGCCACCACCGCCGCCGGAAGGTCATGACGGTCCGGCCGATTCATCCACTTGGTGGATCACGGACCATCAGGATGATGATGGTCCAGCTGATTCCACCAACTGATCCCGGAACCATGCCCTCCCCGACCTACCCCGACAAAATCAGCCCTTTTCAGGGCTACAAAATATTTGATCGTAGTTTGTAGTTGATTCATGTCACATCCCAAGTAACATGATATTTCTCAAGAATTAATTTCTTTTGGAAAATATTGTGTTACTCTATAAAGACATGTACGTTCTTACCATACGTTAGAACTAGCTAAATTTCTAGTAAGTTCTCTACGCAAATGCCGAGAGTTTGGTCTATTATCTTACTTGCAGTAAAATTCACATTTTATTACAAATAAGATGCATGTTCTCAGGCATTGTAACGGGTAGCCTCTCTTCACAGACATAACACTTTATCGCATACTTAAGTTGTGTGCATCTAATGATTACACACCTAAAGTTACGGCCCTACATTTTTTCGTCTATTCTTTTTTCTATTTTGCATTTTTATTTTATTTTGTGTAACTTTCGCATACTTATTTTAGAAATAAAAAATATTGTTTCATTTAACTTTTTATTATCATATATACAAAAACATTTTATTTTACTTATATATACAACACTATTACAAAAATAACTTAACTCTATATTTACAATAAAATTCTAAAATTAATTATATGGAAAATTGTCCAATAACTTAAGTCTTTTTCTACACACTTCCCCTTCACTTTTACACTGTTCAATTTTCGCCTGCAGTTCCTTAATCTGTCTCTCGTATTGCGCCACATCACTATCGTTCTTTTTTAGTTCATCAACTAGTTTTTGCCTCGCACTAAAAGCCACGGAGAAGGCACACTTCTGGCTTGGAGAAAACTCTTCCATCCAGTCCGGTATCGGCACTTCTGCAGAAGAAGCAGCAGCAGGTTGACGGGGTTGACTAACCGCCTCGAATAGCCGCTTGCACCGCTTCTTTAATGGTTTGCGGCACATTCCACGCCCAACTATTGGCGATATCGGCGCACTCGCGATCGGCGATTTTTCGTCAGCGTCGGCCACCAACACAATCGGAGGCATGGACTTCGGCGGCTCGGGCGTTGTCGAGTTTGGGCCTTCATTAATGATGACGACCGGTGACAGAGGCTTCGGTGGTTGTGACGTCTCCAAAAAATCGGGGTATTGAACTGGCACTGTTGGTCGCTTGAACACGAATTTCTTCTTCTTCTTCTGTTCACCCTCCATAGCTGCATAAAATTGACTTTTATTGTTGCCGGCTGTCTTTGGCAATTTCAGCAGCTTTTCCAACTTCGTAGTGGGTTGCCGCCTCGCCTTCTTTACCACCACATCACTTATGATATTGATGCGCCCGCCGTCCTTCTCCGTCCAGTTGTTGACGTAATCAACCGCCGAAGATACTTTTTTTTCACCCACATTCTCTTCTTCCACAAACGCAGTGTTTAGCACGTCGTCATTGTGCCACTCGTCAAACACACCCGGGGTCAGCAGGTCAATAACGTCCTGCCCCATCAACTCTGCTTGGATACTTCCATCCAAGTTAAACGCATTTAACAACGACTCACTACCGGAATTCATTTTTCTAACTAACTCACTGCACTTAACTGACGAATGTATTTACTTGGCGAACTGTTCTAGCGAACTATGAAATGCTCTGCCTAGCAAACCAAATTTATACTTATCACCCCACCATAAACTCCCCCACCCTATCTGACGGTTGATGCTTTAGAGGCCAAACAAGTTAATTCAACTTACAAGGTTGCGTTCTACGGCTAAACAGCGATTCAAGGACATATTTTCAAGGTAATCGTGTGTCCTTACTTCTGTTATTGTTTGTGCTCTCAAGGTTATATGACCCAGACAACCCATATTTATAGACACTCTCTTTCCTTCGATGCCTATTATCAGAAACTATAATGTTGCCCGCAGATCAAGATAACAGTCGTCCAGCTGAGACTTTTTCGGGAGCACAAATAATAATTTCTGCTGTTTGCTATAATTGTAAAAGAGAAGTATATATTTGGACTGACCACATGCAATCTTACAGTTACATTGAATTGTTGAGAGTAAGGATTGTTAAGTGTCATTACTGTGGAACGCTGATGTGTCGACGAGGGCCGATTAGCAGATCTGATATGTTGAGAAGACAATGGATGCTACGAGAAGTTTACAAGCCAGACATTAATTAATTTTTATTTTTGTAACTTTATTACTATATTGTAAAATAAAACAACATATTATTGAAACAATTATCTATGTATTTTCCTATCCTGCGTTATAAAATTTCAACTATTGCTATTACTATAGTGGTTAATAAAACTACGTGACATTGGAGTTAATATTTTTTTATTTTTCTAAAACATAGACTTTCCAACATTTTTCTAATTATAACTAATATTTTCGGGTAAAAAACTTTGCATAGCTTGTATTAACATATTTAGGTTATCTTCAGGGTTTGTTTCGTAAAACTTTATGTCTGGGTGCCCCCAAGGTAGAGTTTTTGTTGTTGATGGTATAATATAACGTTTATCGTCGTGGTGACATAAAGCAACTTTATTAATTATTTCGGTATAAACGTCGTGTTTATAACTTCGAAAGGTTTTCATTTTTCGAAATATCTGACCACCACGTTCTACGATATTCCGATAATCTTCCAGGTGAAGCTGTTTTTCAATTACACGTTTTTTTATACCTTTCGCTTTTTTAATTTCGCTACTGATTGAGTTTATGTAATAAGCTTTGGCTCCGGTACCATAAAAACTTATTATTGGATCACCTGGAAATTCATCCTTCATTCTACCTACTACTGACTGACTTTTTTTTATGTTAAAAATATTTCCTTCGGTATAATTGGATGTATCGAATTTATCCGGATTTTCTGCAATTATACGATAAAAATTTTCGGTGTAAACTTTTAATATTAACGAATCTGTGTCGGTATACAGTAAAGAAGCATTTTTGCCAAATTTTGCTTTAATGAATGAGTAGAAAAAATCATAAATTACTGTTTTCGACATGTCCAGTATGGAAAATCCGATATAAATTGGTTTATTATAAGTTACCTTTAATCGATCCATATGAATGGCAACGAATTCTTTATTAAAAACCGTTGAACTTTTAAAATAAGGACGAGAAATTAATGCTCGTGCCCCAATTTTATTCCTGTCATTTTCCCATCGGGTGACTAGTTTTATATCATTACGATTCTCCACATTTTCCATGGTCTTGCCGAAAACAGCATTAATGATTAATTTAAAAGTGTCTTTACCAAACTTTGTTGTTGCCCTATTGCGCAAATCTGTATTTAAGTCGATATATGTCTTTAACCAGGGGGATTGATTAAATTTTAAAATTCTGTGTGTTTGCATTACCATTAGGCCGTTATTGATTGCTTGTTTTAATGTTCGGTAATGAATGATGTATTTCTTTTTATCGTTTAAATTCGGAATTAACTTTGAAAATTTTGCCGATTCCGTGGGTGGTACAATATTTTCAACTAAAAAGGGTAAGTCGGAATGATCATCATATAGCGTATCCGGATAATGAACGTCAACTTCCAAAACGTATCCTTCTGGACCATTATCGTCCACATCCATAATATTTAAATTTAAAATTTCATGCTCTGATAACCATCTAAAGCCGCCAAATGGTAATGCTTGCGACATACTATGACCGTACAGATTTGTTGCATCAAGATAAACAATGAAAGATGATGGCTCGTTAGGATCGTAGTTTGGTACATATATGTTGTTGGCAGCGTGCATCCTTTCTGAACACTGACTTATACCGCCTCGAATACCTTTTTTGAAAAAATGAACCGTGTCGATATCGGTCAATAGCTCTAACTCTACCTTAGAAATACGCAACATACAATCAAACGAATAACTTGGAAGGGTATGGTACTGTGCTGGATCCAGTTTATACGTTTCTAAACAAGTATCGCGAAACTGTTCAAAAACATCGGTTAATAATAAAACATCAGATTTCAAATATAAATCCGAATAGTCCCCCAAATTCTTACAATTAAATGTGTCCCACACCTTTTTAGCTCTATCATAATCTTCATCGCTAATGTGCTCCTCTGACAAACTATCATAAAACTGATTTTTTGTGGGTAAAGTTGGATGGTTCATTTTGTCTATTGAATCGACAAAACTATAGGGAAAAACACCTTTTTTACGCATTAAATTAAACTGCTCATTATCAGAAAAATATTTTCCTGTTTCCCTGAAACTACCCACAGCTAATCCATTACCCAAATTTTCCAGTGACGTTGATAGAAATTTAAAACTATCGATGAACCGCAATTTCAAATATTTTTTCTTTATTGTCCCACTTTTATTATCGACATAATCGTGAACGTAAATACTTTTCGTAAACGAAATATACTTTTCCTTGCTTTGAGCTAAAACATCGATCTTGTCTCCGTGACGACACAACTCTTTAATAAACATGTGGCAATCGTACCCGCTCAAGTTATGAAATATAATTGGAATAAAATTGGGTAACTTATAATTTAAATTGCAAATCGAATGAGCAGCACCAGGTCTTTTTTTCCCAGTTATGTGACAGTGGTCCTTTACTTTACAATTATTATTTTCAAAAGGTCGTTCACATATACCACATTTTGTGGCATTATTGAACTCCGCTATTTGGTCAGCCGTTAAAGTTTCCATTGCTTTTATATCTCTTAAGTATGTATTGTAAAGAGATCTTAAATCACTTTCAAGTCGAGAAACGAAAACCTGGGCTGCGTCGTTTCCCCGGTAGAGCTCAAATTTTGAAATCGAATCGTCAAAGGAGCACTTAATTAAATACGCAAAAGAATACGGTTCATGTTTGATGCTTTTGACTAAGTAAGAATTTGTGGGATTCGGTTCCACTGTATCCAGTGGTTTAAGCACCGATTCAAAATCCGCGTAAACGACAAACGGTACACGCATTTGCTTTTCTATGTTGTCAAATTTTAATATATTTTCACTTACACTCCTTCCAAATTTATCTATTTTTAAATTTAGTGATGGTGTTAATGAATATTTGTGGTTACAGTCATTTTTTTGGTGTGATATCAAAGATGATGGTGAACTAAAATATATCAAACAACCATCACAAAAATACATTTTATCTCTACGTGATGTAATTTGACTGGAACATAATTTCGATAAGTCTTTTATCCAACAATAATGACTTTTAGAACAACGCGTATCACAAATATGTTCATCATCATCTTTAATACTACAATCCTTTGTTATTAACAACAAGTTGACATGTCTGTTAAGTTTTCTACCCGAATACCTTAATGGACCGACAACTTCGTACTTTAACATATTATTTTCGAAATTTTTTTGCAAACCATAAACGTTAACTGAAATATTATTCATTTCTTCAAATTTTGATATATCACGCAACTTTACTGGAAAGTCTATACCTGTAAAATTCAGCACTCTTGAATAGTGTGGATAAGATTGAATCTGTGATGCCATTCTAGTGGTGGGGCACAAAGCAGACACGATTGACCACGCAAAACAACACTCATCTTGATTAAACACATTGATGATGGCTTTTTTCAATTCGATGAATCGGGGTAACTTTATATATGAAGATCCACCAAAAGGTTTATACTCGTTGACATTTACTTCCAGGTATAGAATTTTTTCCAGAGCCCAACCTACGAAAACAAAAAGGAATGACATAAGTATTTATTTTATTTTTAGTCGTTAATTTATAACATACCTGAATCTTTTTCCTGAAACTCAGTCGATTGAGTCTTCATGGCTTCCACTAATGATTGATATATTTCTTCCAAATCGCTTCCTGAAGTGACAATTTCATTGCGTGTATTAAATGACTTGTCACTGTACATATTATCTTGTGTTGGTAAAAGATACCGACCAACAACCACCATATTAACTTTCAAAGCACAACGCACTCTTACTAGGTCACTTACTACCTCTAACACTCTTGCTTTAATTTCATCAAAAAATAATGAATAGTCAGTATGTTCATTATCACTTGATATACGGTATGTGGCAATCCTATTTCTAAAAGCACTGGACACTAGCTCAACACCAGCTGATATTGGTGAACATGCATTACTTTTATGGTGTATTGTTCTTTGATGACCTGCCATTCGATTTGCTGGTATGGTTATATTGCAGCAAGTGCAAGTACGCACCTCGGATGTTGATGCCCCATCGTCAACTTTTCGCTGTTTTCCACCATGCATATTTTCAAATCGTGCTACGCACGATTCTCGTTTATGTCGTAACATATTATAACTCCGAGTAAATGATTTACCACAATTTTCACACACGTACGCCATGACTTTCAAATTAACTTGCTTGAACCGTTTTACTCAACACAATGTTCTATACTAAAATTTAACCCCCCCTACCCTCATATATACCGATCCACATTTAGACCCAACCCACTCGACCGTCATACCAAAACATGTTACACCCCAGTAATAACTCAAGGTAAACTAACATCATAAATGTAACCTTGAAATAAGCGTCGTCCACCTGGTCATCACCAAACAAAGAAACATCTGCTCGCGTTCAAGGCCAAGCAAATGTAACCTTGAAATAAGCGTCGTACACCTGGTCATCACCAAACAAAGAAACAGCTGCTCGCATTCATTGAAAATATGCACCGCAAATGTAACCTTGAAATAAGCATCGTACACCTGGTCATCACCAAACAAAGAAACATCTGCTCGCGTTCAAGGCCAAGTTCTTGACCTTGACCTTGGAATAACACCTGCGCATATCAAGGCCAAATAACAATAGCACACCTGGGCGTTCAAGGTCGACCCTACTGCGCATGCGGAGACTCGGGGAGCATCATATCCCTCTACTCACACACCTTGTAATTAAAAAGGTCTCATTATAGGGTCTACTTTTAAGCGTGGTAGCAAATTTTTAGATTATTTTTTTCATTTGACCAATAAATTATTTTTTAAAATTCATAGTAAAGGGCCTTAAATATTGGCGATCCCACTCACTTGTAAATGGCGCTATACTATACCCGTTATGCTTCATTATAGTCTTAGAGCTAGCAACACTACACATTCTTTTATCTGCTCATCAGTAGAGATTTTATTTCAGAAGAGTTCAACAGTCGGGTAAATAGGAATCCTTCTTACTCGATTTCATTTCCTCTTTTCTGTAACTAAAATTGGGAAATTTTTCTGTTTGCACGTTGTGATGGGGAGTGTTATCGATAACAAGAACACTCTTTGCAGGCAGGTTAGGAATAAGTTTTTCTTGGACGCCCTTTTTGTAGTTAGCGTAATTCACTTCACTGTGAAAATCACCTTGTTTTGTTTGCGATTTAAAAGCCAAATACGCATTAGGTACAAAACCATTTTCACTGCCTGCATGAACTATTCCTTGCCCTTGTGACACAGTCCTTCAGTGCCCTTCGTTAGTATTTCCAAGATTTTTCATGCGTGTGAGAAGAATAAATGTATATATCATCCATATAAATACTGGACGGTTCTCTTTACGAAATTTTTTCACACTTCTTAAGAAATTTAATCTCTTGTGACGAATATCGGGTTTTTCCATTAACAGTTTGCGGTTAGATTTTGTTTTTCGCCACCTAAATCCCATTCATTATTATCAGTTCTAGTTAGTAGTGCGTTTTTAGGTATTTTCAGAGCAGTTCTAGAAAAAAATGTAATTTCCACTAAAACCTATACTGTTACTTCTGCTTGTATAGTTTTTATATGCACGATAGTATTTAGGTTTGAACTCTTCTTTCTGTTGTGACGATAGCTCACTGAAAACATGTAAGCAAATTGCTAGTTATTAAAAGTTATAAAGAAAGAATACGTATGAAACTAAACCCACAACCTTCTACAAAATTTGATTTTTTGACCGGGTCTATGGAAATTCCACCAGCAGGTACATTGCGCTCTGGCGATAAGTTCGCATTTTTGCTTTCTTGTTTGACTGTCACATCTTTGTATGTGTAATCTTTGATTGAGGCATGGTTTGGCCAATTTTTTAAAATTATTTTTCTATATCCAAGTATTTGCCCTATACAGAAAAAACACTATCGTATATTGAATTGGATACCAATTCCCTCAATGACACACTCTATTCCGCATTTCACAAATTATCTTATAACACGAATTTATTTGTAAAATAACGACACCGCCAACTGCATCAGGAATCCATTGCTGCACTCTCAATGTGAAGATAATGAAGTATTCTTGAATTATAGTTTTGTTGATAATCTTCTCAAATGCGAAAATTAAACCGGTTGGATTTGAATTTAAAATTGTTTTTATAGGTTATTATCCGTAAGCCACTGACTATATAGATACCTAAGTAGCCTAAAGGTAATAAGCGAAAATATATATGTAGTTACAAGATAAGTTTTACAGAATTAGCATTCAACAATGTAAAATACTTGAAGATAATTATTTAAACTGAGATCACAGTTAAGGCCTGGGTTACCCAACTTCGTAATTTTTAGTCCTTAATTCTTAATTCTTAAGCATTTCGTAAAATTTGAGTGAGTTATTAGATCAGGTTTATCCAGTTTCTTTATTCTTAATTTTTATCTCTTCTTTTTCCAATTCTTCTTTTTTCAGCTCTTGACAGTTGGACAACACATGTCAAAATTGACATAGGAAATATAAACACAACTTGTTTATTTGTGTTATAAATAGTTAAATTCAATATTAAAATTAAATACAAAAATCATGAAGACTGTCGTCCATCACCAAACGTCAAATTAACCCGGATAACAATGTCATTTGTCAAGATCTGTCTAAAACAGCTGAACAAGCCGCATGCGCATTTAATATTTCCTTAATTCTTTATTCGTAAAAGTTAAAAATTGGCAACTTTCAAGGTCGTTCTTAAAAATTAAGGATAAAGAATAAAGAATTAAGAAACTGGGTAATCAGTGTCACTTAATAGTACATTGTGAACTTGCTTATGAGTTAGGAATTAAGAATTAAGAAGTTGGATAAACCCGGCCTAAATTTTAAAGAATATATCTTGTAGATAAACATATTTTTTACAGACCGTGCCAATCTTCTATTGATTAACATAGCAATTTGCAATTATAATTAGTTTATGTTTTTATGTATTGTATAATTTTGCTAAGAAATACGTAAAAAACATTTGATAAAAATAGTTTGCAAATTTTATTACACTTGTTTCTTAAACAAGTTAAGTCTTAATGGGTTTATTACTGCACACTTTGAAGCAGTGGGGGATTCAAAAAGTAGCCAGGGCGGGGCTAAAAATTATTATTTACGTACGTGTAAAAAATATAATAAGAAGTAAAGTAGATCCATTGACAATTTAAACTTTCCGATGAGCACTGTATTTCCATTTGCGGCTGAAGATTTTATTGCTAATGAATGACAATACATACACATCGTTAATGTGCCTGGGGGGGGGGGGGCTATAGCCCAAGTGTGGGTCTAAAACTGTATGATCAGCATTTTTTGTTAGCATTAAACAGAACAAGAATGGTGTACGAAATGGCAAAATAACTATAAGGAATCAGCCAACAATCAAGAAATAAATAAATACCTAAACAAAACTTGCATGATTTTATATTTCTCTTGTCAATTAAACCCGAGATTAAACAATCCAATTAAAATTAAAGTAAAAAAAATTAAGCTCTTACCATGCTGTTCCGACTTTCTACATCCTGAGTCCCCCTCTGGACATTTATCAATCTCAGCCACAAGCACGTCCCTTACCACACACAACACAATGCAAAACACAAAGCAACCCCTGGCTGTCATTTTACCAAAACACTGTCACACTTTTGACACCTGGCACCTGTTCCAAACTTTTGTTTTTAATGAAAAAAATGAGGTAAAAAAACGGTAAACTTTCACGTTTAGATCACATTACCGCTGTTTACTACGGTGTCACGAAGAAGACGTTCCTCTCTCCGAAGTATCCTTCGCGTTCGCGCGTTCACTCACGGACTTGGTCTAAAAGCATGGTTGGACTCTTAGCGTGCCATCACCGGCGACCTACCTTCCGCGAGCTGGAGCGCAGGTTGGGGAAATAGAAGGTACGCAAGAAGTTAGAAAGTTATGTCACGTTGGTTTTAAAGCAAACAGTGGCGGAGAACCTGATAAAATGACAGGCCATTCCATACGTAAAAAAATAGCTCTTAAAATTACTTTAAAATAAGTAAATTTTGTGAAGACAAGACATCGAAGGATGCCATTCAAAGAAATATTTCTTTAAAGTGGAGAACCCATGTCTTTGATCATATTTCTTCTTAATAAGAGAACAGTGTGTTTGTGTAACGTTCGCTACTGTTGTATTTTCAAGTACCTAGGTAGTTCTGTTGCTGCTTAGTTTTTGGGAATTTTCGAGCATGACCGAATCATAGGCGTGAGTTCGTCACAGCATGAACTCAAAGTAGAAGAGTCGGTCATACCGTCCAGTCTGACGTTTCTGACATGTGTTCGACATGGCATTCTGAAAGCTGGATGGAGAAAAAAGCCCCTTTTTAGAGAAAATTGAAATCTGGTTTCATCCCTCCTGTTTTTACAGATGAATCTTTGTTAGGGCCTCTAAAAAAGCGAGTAGTGTCGATTTTCTAATTGTTATTATGTATTTTGTATGGACGGTAATCCTAACCTACTATTTCATGTGTCGGAATTTCATTACTGCTCTTTTTAGGGAGGACCCAGTCTAATGACTTATTTTATGAACTTACTTTATTGAGTCTGCCTCCTTGATGGTATTTTGGTCGTGATTCGATTTTTGTTGGTTTGAAGAAGTTTTGGACATGTGTTCCTGTCTAAGCCTTTTGAGTGCGCTCCACTTAGAATATTATTTGTTTTGAAATTGACTCTTGACGTTCCAGAGTTCGAGCTTTGAACAACGTCACCAACAAGCTAAGTACCTACTTCATTTTATAATCACTTAGAAAAGCCAAATGCTCAGAATAGCTATATTTATATAAATAAACTGATTAAAATAGTGGTCTAGCATTGTAAAGGTGTTGCAACTTCCTAGGGCTGATTAAAGGATTATCACTTCCTTTTTTCCCAACTGACCCATATTTCACGATGCTTTCCTTTTTAAATTAAACATTTAAATTAATTTTAACTTTGTTTCATTACGATCTAAGCTTTTTGAATTCACTGACAATAGTTTTAATTATTGGTAGTGGGTTGTTTGATACATTTATTTATCATACTGTAAGTGACGCCAAATAAGATCTGTTTTTTAGCTCATACCAATGATGTTAAAGAGTGGACATCTTCTTTTAGTAAGTACATTGATAGGTGACATGTGGCATTAATAAACTAAAATAAGTTACCCCCCTCAAGTAAACTACCCCGCTACATTAGATAATGCCAAGTGATATCGAGCTGGCCAATTGCATATTTTTATTTTTTTATGCTTCAGCATTTGTATACAAGAAAATGTCGGATACTAATAATGACATTAGTTACAAACGGCCCGGAGGAAATGGAGGAAAACTTGAAGAATGTCTGTTGCGATTAGCGACCTAACGCTTGAGGCTGGAGAGTTGAAATTCGGATGTGGGATAGTGGTCGAAAAGACCTTTCGACTGGTGAAATTATTTTTCGACAATCTCCACTAATAACGTTCTCAGAGGTCTTAATGTGTAAAATATGTCTTTCATATTAGCGCCCTAATGATAAGAATGGGGTAGGGGAAATTCGGATGTTTGATAGAGACCGAAACGACCTTTTGACTGGTGAAAAAGTTTTCAAAAATATCGACTGGTAAAAACTTCAAATTTCAAAATTTTTACATCACCCCGTATGATAAATTTTTTATTAATTGTATAAATTTTGAATATTATTTTAGTTATTAACAACAAAATATGTATTAGTACATGCAAAACTTGCTAGGACTCTATCAGTTCGGGTCAATAAGGTTATCACTTGTTTTTAGCTCGGGCATAGTAACAGCGTCGTACCCAACGGATGCTGATAAATAAAACTATTAATTATAAATGATTAACTTTATTTTAAAAAACAAAATATGCATTAGTGCATGCGAATTTACTAGAGCTCATCTTTCTGTTAGGTCAATAAGGTTATCGCTTGAAGAGTATAAAATTAGGAAACAGGGCTTGAAGGGCTTACAATGTTTACAAAATCTAGTGCGCTAAAGAAGGTATCACCGTTACTCCAACCAACGCTCACACTCTGGTTGGTGATGAAATGCATGAAAACCGACAATGAATAAAATGGACGTTAGACTCGAAGGAAACAGACTACAGGAACTTAAAGAATCTCTACTTAGGCGAGAGAAGAGACAGTTGTTAACAAGCAACTTACATAGATATTAGGAAGCGTATCTTAAAAGAATATACGCCTGTATTATATTATTATTAATTCCTTCATTTAGCACCTGGCTAATATAATACACAAACAATAAAATCTCACAACAATAAACATTACAATTAAAAGAACAAAAAAAAAAACAACAGTCAACAACTATGGAGTCACAAAACATTAAAGTGTCGTTTTAATTGATTTTTAAATAAGTTGAGGTGTCTTACATTTTTAATATTTGTTGGTAAGGAATTAAAACTAATTAAACCTTTATAATACACTGACTTTTCCGAGCTACTTTTACTCTTTGTTGTTACACGAAAGTTATTTTTGTTTCTTGTTGGGTACGAGTGAACCGACTCCTCCGTGACAAGTTTTTTATTCAGATAATTGAGAGTCATCCCATTTTTAATTTTATATATAAGAGTTAATTTTTGAAATTCAAGATTTTTTTCAATTTGGAGCCAATTTAGTCTTTCCAACATACTTCTTATACGTGTATCCCTTCTTTCCCCAAGGATTATCCTCATCGCCGTATTTTGTAATTTTTGAAGTCTGTTAATGTCATTTTTATTTGCCAGACATAACATAGACGAACTACAAACTAGATTAGGTTGAACACTAGGGACGGAAGAAAAGCGGTATACGAGTATAGTATTCAGTCAAGGAACAAAAGACCATTTGGAGAGAGTTGCAAGAAAGATGATTCGACATATGCTAAGACATGGCGGTCTAATCAAACACAATTAATTGTGAAGGGAATGGCAGAAGGTAGATAAGGCTGGCGGTAGTATTTAGATCAAGTAACAGAGATATAAGCTAAGCTATCGAGAAACGAAAGATTTAGCACAGAATTCCCAAAAACCAAGAGTTGCGTCCATTCAATCCCAGGGTTGACCACTCCAAGAAAAAAACGATAAATTTCAGAGTCAAGAGCATTGTAATTTTTTTCTAATCTACAATTTTCAATAGCTTTGATATAAAATAGTTTTATAATAATAAAAACATAAACAGTGTAAACAACCTCTTAATAAAATCCAACGGATCGGTTTACCTTGACTTTTGCTTTTTTAGCATGACGATTAAATCTTAAACCGCTTAGTCTTACTGGTGGCCCCAAGTTATAAAAAATGTTATTTGAAAACAATTTAAGCCGTTTGAAATGTTACGATTATCAAATATACAGGGAGATCCGTTTCAGTTTCCGGGTGAGCATTTCTAAAGTTTATACTGTAAGATTTACTATTGTCTATTGGTAAGGATTTAAATTGGCAAGGATAAGAATAAGATAAATAGGTTTTTAATATTTGAATAATTTATTTCTGAGTAATTTCGCAAATTCATAAAGAAAATGGCCAATTTACCTTGACCTTTTCTTTTTAAATATGGCGATTAAATATTAAACCTTTTAGTATTACTGGTGACCTCAAGCCGTAAAAAATGTAATTTAAAAACAATTTAAGCCGTTTAAATTATATAATATACAGGGAGATCCATTCTACACAGTCTTTGTACTTTGTCTCTTTACGTCTCTGACTAAATAGTTCAGAAATGTCCACTAACACGGAAATCCCAGGTCTTGGAACCTATTCTCCAGACTCTCCACTATGATAGCACTGTGTAACAGTAACGATTACTTGCCACCTTATTTTCCAACTCTTCCCCCTTCCGACAAACGACGAAATTGTCATTTCATCGAGTACAAAGACAAAAATAAAAAAAATGTGGCAACTATTACCCGAGCTAAGGGATGAAGGGTCTAAGAGTGAAATAGTCAAAAAGATCAAATACAAACAAACGAGATGAAAAAAACAATGTTGCCAGCTATCGTCTGTTTTAATAATCACTGTTTCATTTCTCTTAATTACCTTAGCTTAATTAGAGACATATGGCCCAGGATTCGTAAAGGTCTGCCGCCGGTTTTATATGCTCTCAAATTTATCAAAGATTTTTTGGACGTTCTGTACCTAAGTTAAATTTTCGGGCTATGCGGGTTCTCAGACTATTAACTTTGTTTAATTAAAGAATGTTTCAAGACGTACAAATAAGTAATTGTGATCTCTTTAGTAACTTAAAATAAAATACCTTCTAGATTAAGTCAATTACTCTTAAAGTTCCTTACGAAAATTTTTGGTAAAGCAGTTATTAACTTCGGCACAGGTGAAGAAACGCTGTGCCACCCAACAAGTCGCCATGAGTTCTATCTAATCAATTTTAAAACTATTTTCGCTTTATGAAATGTCAGTCCTCTCTAAATTAGTAGCATCCATCAAATGAATCTCCGTTACAACAACTATTACTTAGCTGAAAGACCGCGATTTCGATTACAAAGAAGGCAAGAGAAAGACAACACGTTATATAGAAGAAAGAACGCAGATCCTCCGGAACATGAACAAACGAAACTCTTATTTTTCAAAGGCATTTTCTAGATAAATTGATCATTTTGATTATAGTAGCGTAATATTACGTGGAAGGACAATATAAAAGGCACGGCACAGTGGCGGGTTTCTTTTCTTGCGACTGTTGAAATCTTACATGAAATTGGCCAACAGGTTGTCAACGGATGGCCTCCTCTTATATACAGGCATTACCGCGGACATAGAGGCGATGCCGCGTCGATAAGTGAGCGACAAACTTAAAAGTTGCCACCTTCTTAGATGTTGGCGGATGGCGATTTATGAATAAATATCTGTTCTTACTTTTTTTATCTGAGACAGCCCTCGTAGAATTCAAGCCTAAGTACTAACGTACCATGGGCGTCTGAAGAGAAGGAAAATGTTGACACGGCATTTAAAGGACTGGAGGTTGGGAGAGGAAGGGAAAACACTGCAGGAAATTTGTTCCATAATCTGGAGACCCAAGGTATGAATACGCGAGAGAAGTGGGATGTTCTATCTAGGCTTTTGTAACTGGACAGTAAAGGGATGCATACGTACGCGCCTCTTGTTGTTCTGTTTCACTTTAACCAAACATTGGAAGAGGGAGATGCAGCGAAAAAATTAGATTTTTGTTTATGGGTGGGGGACTAAATTTTAAGCGGAAATTTTCTACTAATGGAACTGTAGCATCCCAGCATGTCAGGTAGTGGTCTCAAGAAAACCCCGAATTTAGAGTAATAAGGCGAAGACAATTTTTTACAAAAGTGAACGTGTGGTACGCGATATCTGTCCATGGAATTATAGGACCATATTTTTTTAATAATATCGCAATAGAGTATCTTACTTAGAACATTTTAACGATTCTTGCAAAATCTGGTACATTTGTCTTCTTCTAAAGCCCATCCGCTGACAAACTGTATACGTGAGCACACTTGTTAGAAAATTCATAAAAGCAATTAAAACCGCGCGTGCCTAAGTCATACGGAGCTGATGCGGAGTTGACAAATGAATAACAACCCTTATTAGTTTAAGAGGGGGTGGCTGGTTTGCTACCTCCTACTTTGTCCCAATCACCCAGCAAACCATTTCAAAAATTGTCATTTTAGCGAGTACAAAGAAAGGAACTATGAGAACCAGATTACCTGCGACAGGAACCAAGAATGCGTGCATGAGAGTCAAATAGTCAGAAAAATCTAATATAAATGAAAGACATGAAAAAGCAATGTCTGTTTTCATAATTATAATGGTTATCGAAAAATAAAAACTTATAGCGTGTGTGTATTGTGTTACATGGCACTGGTTTAAACCAACTGGCCAGTTTGAAACAATTATGGAAAAATTGGACGAGGACGAATATAATATATTTTATGACATACTATTGGTATTATGTTCCGTTAATTTTTATCTTTTTTCATCTTTTATAAGTTATAACATACGCCAGACAAAGATTCACTAGCGGGTTTCTTTCTTTACTGCCTGTTGAAGTCTAAAATGAAACTGTTGATTTGTTGTGATTCTGATAATTTCGTAAGAAGTAGAAAGGATTGCTACGGTTTTTATTTATTTAGAAAAGGCCTACGACAGAATTCCACGGCAGGAATCATAAAGGTGTATGCAGAAGTAGTAGGATTGGCACCACAATGTACAGGTATAGTTGGCTTGTAGCCACATATAAATAATTCATTATTATGTTGCTAATATTGTATTGCGCTTAGCTCCCAACATGGCGCTTAGCATTTTAGGTTTGTTTTGCCCGAAACTGCACTAATCCGCACTGATTTTTTTTTGAATGTCTTTATGAAAATAGTGTAGGTTAGTGGAGTTTCGTGTACAACACAAATGCACAACAGAAACGAACAGACCTTTCACTTTCAGACCACATATTTATCACTCCCGCATCACCTCCGCTTCGCCTCCACCTCACCTCCGTCTCACCACCGCCTCACCTCTGTTTGACCTCCACATCGCCTCGGTATGCGCGGTTTCGATAGCTCTTATGAAGGTTTCTAACACGTGCGCTCACTTATAAGCAGTGGGTCGTCGATGGATCGCCTCATCCCATGTATAGGCGTTACCAGCCATAGGCGAGGCAATGCCGCGTTGATACGTGAGCGATAACCTTACAGCTGCAAGCGAGCGGTATTCTGTAAGCCGAAATAAACATATGCCGGGGGCATTTTTTGATTGGTCGGACGTCACTATTTTTTTCCACCGAGTGGAATTCAGTGCTTGTAGCAGGTTTTGGCCTTGAGCCCGTATCGATTCAACCTTGTCATCGATGTCCTGCCAAAAAAGAGAGATGAAGCCCCAGGTGCATTACGTTTACGGACGATATTTGTAATATTTTTAGCACCAACATGGAATATATTGGAAAGTGGAGAGCTGGGGGAGATCCTTAGAAGATAGGGGTTAAAAAAATTAGTAGAAACATTTTTTAAACTTTTGACAGCCCACACAGACCGAAGCCTAAGTACCAAGTAATATGTACCGTGGGTGTACTGGGGAATTCCGACTCGTACATCCAGAGCTGGAAAAATCCATAGGGATTTCACCAGCCCTTTAAGAGGATGTGTGGGGCGGTACGACCTCGGTCGAGGAAGAATTCCTCTACCACCTTCCAACAATTAACAATCACAGAACATTCATGGTCGAAGCGGGATTCGAACCCGCGATCTCTCGGTTGCAAAGCTAGCGCCGCCGTACCAACCCGGCCACCAGAGATCCCAAATAAATAAATTAAAAACAATAAATAATGAAAATACAAAATATTATACCAAACAATAATATCGTTGTTGCATTTTATAGTAAAAATAGCAGCAGCACTATTTGAGCAGCACTTGTAATCCAAGGTACTACGGAGTACTACCCGAGAAGAGCAAATTGCTCTTCTCGGGTACTACTTTCTATATTAACTTTAACCTTATGCAACACAATGTACATCAGACATAACAACAGGGTATAGCAGGCTGCCTAACTGTATGTTCTGCTTATAATAATAAAAATATGTATGTAAAAGAACACTGTTATTACGACTTTACAAAATTCTTTAGAGATGCTATACAGAATCCGTTTAATTTCAATTTTATAAAGTTCAGAAAACTAGGATAGAAATCCCTTACTGCACCGTCGACTTAGTCTGAGTTTATAAATAAATTTGACAGCTAAGGTTTTGAAATCTTTATTATATACCAGCAGATGTAAATTATAGTTACTTAGTAGTAGACCTAAATCGGGAAAGCTTTGGAGGAGCTAAACACCTAAGAATGGTGCCGCAGGGGGGGGGGGTGTCTACACTGGAATGTCATTGGTTTTTATAGCAGATACTGAGCAACAACAAGGTGGGAGCTGCATTCTCCTCCTAATGTACAGGGTGTCATGAAATTCACTGCATATATTGAAACTGGTAAATCCTGGTATGAATCTAGATGGGGAAAAATTAGTCATAAATGGCGCTTCGCGATAATAAGCTAGCTATCGTCCCTCAAAAAAAAGTTTAACCAGTGCGCACCACTGCAGGTAATAAACACTTGGCCATGTAAAAAACGGAACTAGGTTCTTGTGTTGCCCAGCCTCTCAACAATAGAGTTAATAATAATAATAATAATACTAATAATAATAAAGATGTTTATTTATGCCAATAAAAATAATTTAAATATAAATATAAAATTGATAAAAGTAAAAAAGAAAACCAAAAAATGACAGTAGTATACTAGTTGGCATAAATAGGTAGGATTTTGATTTATAAGAAATCATTCTTCCAATCCTACCCCTACTAAATAATGTTTTATATTATTTTTAAAAGTTATACAGCTTAAGCCCCTTAGACTAGAAGGAATATTATTAAAAATTACAGAAGATGTATATTTAAACGAAGACTTATATTTTTCAGTATGATGTTGAGGTATTTCTATTGCGTTCTGATTTCTAGTATTAACATTATGAATATTATTCCTGAATTCAATTTTTTCAAATAAATATCTAGGTTTCTGAGTTAAAATTATTTTATATATAAAACAGGATAAGTGGATTTCGCGTCTTTTTTCTAATTTAATTATATTATGTTTGTTAAAGGTAGGTGATATGTGATCATATTTTTTTAGTCCTACTAAAAACGAACACAGTTATTTTGAAGAATTTGTAATTTCTGTTTATCTTCGTTACTGATATTTTTGTGATAAATTATATCACAATAATCTAATCCACTTAGAATAATTGAATCAACCAGCCTAAGTTTAGTATCGGTATTTAAGTAGTCCTTAAATTTATATAAAATTCTTAGTTTGTAGTATGCTTTTTTAATTATATTTTTTATATGTTCATTAAAATTTGGATACTGATCAAAAATGACTCCAAGATTTTTACCATATTCGATTGAAGTAATCTTAAGATTATTGTTAAAATTTTGAAAAATCAGATCCTTGTTGATTAAAGAAATACTATTTTTTAAATCTGTGTATTTGGTTGAGTGGTATATTTGAGTATCATCTATCAAGTTCTATGTAAGAAGTTTGAAGGAATAATATTTATGTTACCTTTAAAGTAAGAAACCCTACTAACTTTTTCAAAATCCTCAATTTCAAAAAGTTAAAATACTGTAACACAAATAAAACAATCCAGAGAACAGCTGTTGAAACCAAAACTAACACCAAACTAAACACCCAGAAATGTTGTGCTTTACTAACTTAAGCGCGTACGATATTTTGTTAATACTAATAGCTCTAATAAAGGGCTGAAAACTATTTTCTTTCGCTAATTAATAAACAGAAAGCAAAAAATTCACACGGCATTATTCGTCTCATCAATACTCATCCGTCATTATTGATGTAACTTACTTCACTTCTGTCTGGACAGTTGCTTGGAAAGCGTACGTGTTTAGCGGACCTCTGGCGACCAATCAGGTCGAGGCATGGCGGCGGAGGCGGACTAAAACGTCAAGAACTTGTGATTTTTATTACAATTCGCGATTTTGTCAAGAAGCAAGATAAAAGTTTTGGTATGTTTTAACACCAAACAAAATAAAAAAGCTTGTATCATATCTAGATAAATAGATATTTAGTAATAACAACGCCCTTTAGTTATTTATTTATAATATTATTAAATAGAATGCTAAATTATTGCACTGTTTTCAAAAACACCGCCATAATCTAACTAACCAGAACGCGTCTGATCACGATCGTTAGTCGCTCGTCTTCGTCAAAGTGCGAAAACAAGCGGCGAGTTCTACAATTTAGGTAACATATTGTATTTAACAGAATAATGTCTTTTTTTTTAATTTCCTGCTGTAATAAAACAATATTGATTGTAATTTTATAATACTGCGTAGTTGTGCTCAATTAGTGCGATAGTAAATTATGTAAAGCTCTGTTGCGACCACCAGACTGGCTGTGTTAGTAAATTATTAGATTCTCTAGTTCATCTCATTAATATCGTAATAGGTAAGTCATAATTCTTTGTGTTCGTTTCGTTCTACTTACAATGTCAACCTAATTTCACGAGTTATGGTCTATATTTTCCTATATTAAGTATAGAAATTGCTATTACGTTAAAATGCAGGTTTTTAGTAAAAGGCCTTTTTGGAATTAAAAATATTTTGGATTATTTTCGGTTTTTGCTAAAACTGCTAAAAAAATGAGATGTCAAGGTAATATTTAAGTTTGGCTACGTCGCGATGGGTCGTTTGTTTACCTTTTAGCCTATAACATCATGCCTTTTAGAAGCGTCGGTTATAGGGGTGGTTTAGGGTATTCTTTAAAATAAAAAAATATACGATTTGAGTAAAAAAAGCATTGGGTATGTCTGTAGACTACCTCAGGAGTCACCCATTTCAATTTATTAAACTATTTCCATAACACTCTGTATGTATGCAGTGTAGTATTACAAAACCACAGCGAATCTTTTGGTTACATAGAAGAGCACTCGCACACATACGTAACGTAAATTTTTGAACATGTCACAGTCGGATAAAAAAAATTTACAATCATTTTACTCTTTGTAAGTAAAACCACAAATCGTACCATAAATAATAAAATAAATAAATTATTTGCAAATTATATTGTATTAAACAAAACGAATGCATTTTACTTTGATGAAATAAAATTGACTGGTTGTAACAGTTAATTTTCATTTTTGAAAGCCTTAAAAAGTTTTATAATTCTCAAGCAGAGCCGCTAATTATAAAATTAATGTAACCATATGCTTTACAACTAATTTTTCTCTATTTCAAAATTTAATCGCAAACATATTTTCTCTTTTCTGAAAATAATAGGGTATTTATTATTACAGATATTTTATTAAACTGATAACTGCTACAATCCGTTCCTCGTTCGTAACTGTTCCAAAATAATTGTTCCTAGTATTTTGTATCATCTCTAGTTTCCAACAACTCTTGATATATTTCATCAGTTAAATAGACACGGTCCAATAATACGGTTCCCAAAAATTCCAGCCCACACATTTAATTTTTCTGGATGTCGAGAATGTACTTTAAAGAGTCTAGGGTTGGAATATTGACAGTATCATGGAGGAAAAAGGGCATTCATCTGAGAAACAAATGTTAAAAACAATTTGTGGACTATGATTCTTTCACTCATTAACTCACAAAAATTCCATTTTCAAATTCGACAATTTGAAATATGAAATTGTATCTCTAAAATACAGGAAAATGCAAAATTTTTGAAACTACTCGTATGTGTACATAAAATTCCCATGTTACGACGCAAAATAAAATAAATTATTTCGAAGATACCACATTAACCAATGACTGTAACAAAAAGTAAAGGATATACTGTAATGAAATAAAACCTTGTGAAATTCCGAAATTTCATTTTAGCAATTAGGCCAATCAGTTCGATTGTATAAAATATACGGATATACGCATATAATACGGTATGCATGTGTAGGGTAAAGCGTGGTCATACTCCGTAACTAGCCAGTGTATTATTCATTAAATTCCATAGAAAATTCATATTCCATCTATTCAATTGGCTACCTACAAAAATATGTGCTTTACGCAACTTTTGATGCAATAGTTTTCGTTGGAATTTGCGAAATTTTTAATTTTCATAGATGTCGTCAAATTCTGTAATGTTTTAAGTGAATAACATGTTGTACATATACGAGACTTGCACTCTAATAAAGTTTCCTTACTGTTGCTGCTTGATTTTTTAAAGGCCTTTGACACTATGAATCATTGTGATAAATTAAAGTGTTATGGTTTTTCTTACATTTTTCTTAGGAGGTACTGAATTTCATTTATACATAATTTCTTTGTAAGAACGGCAGCTGAAGAAAGAGCCTTTAAAAAAAATATCGGGTGAGTCGCACACCCACGATACATAATACTTAGAATTCGGTCTTCGTGGGCTGTCATAAGATAAAAAAAGTACGTTGATGGTTAACAGTAAGATAAGAGATCGAAAAGATGTGAAATACCTTTTAGTGTTAGAAATTAAAACTTTCAACTTGTTTGCATTTAGCTCACAGATGCTCGCAATACCACTGTGGTCAGTGTTAAATTAATTTTTACACTTAACAAATAATAGTAAAATTGACTCTAAATTTTACGGTGATTGCCCGAAAATAATGACTGTACGGACATGGACATGCCATTTTAATTTACAGTAACAATAATGACTGTTGTTTTATTACAATGCTCAATTTGCAAAAAGGTAAATGAACTACTTGTTTGTATAGGCTTAATTTAAAAAACAAACGGTTACTTATTTAAAAAAGCCCCGGATGATGGGATTGCAATGAAGTAGAATTCTCGAAGTATCAGAAAGAACAGCAATTTTGTAAAAAAGTCTTTTTACATTAATGCAATAACCTGTTAATATTGCCTTTATAAAGTTGTTTTAAACATAGATTTAAAAACCATATCATTATTTACATTTTAAAACAATCGGAGATTTCAGGGTTCCTCTTAATCTGACCAACCATATGGTCTCCCACCTACTTTTTGAGAAAAACTGTTGCCAGGCTTTCGGTTATGTAGGGTTGCCATAAATCATTTGGCTCATATCGGGACACAAGGCCCCTGGGGGACGGGGTGGATGTATTTTATTTAAAACCAACAATATTAGGAACGAAAATCATTATTATAGCTGACATTCCTTAAAAATAAATCAAAAAATTATTTAGCATTTGCCAGTTTTATATTTCTCCGATGAGGTGATTTTCTTTAGAACATCTTTCTGATCTTTGATGTACTTATGAAATTCTGCACATGATAATTTAAAGTTATACTTGCATTGCAGAATGGCCTCAACAGAGAATGCTAATAAACGATTTCTTTCTTCTGATTACTGGATGGACATTAGGGAAAAAATTCTTTCGCAATTTGCATTGTGCGCGGGGATGGCGACAGGTATACTCATACACTTCAATCTCCCATCAATCGAACTGTTTTTCCACTCTTCTAATGAGTTTTCTCAAAATTAATAAAAAAAAATTCCTCTTGTCAACTTCATCCGTGGACACACTGTATATTTCTTTGTTTTTTAAGTTTGATGCGAGTGATCATTAAAGCAAGCTTGGGCTTACAGTCCAAGGATGGCGCTCAACAACAGTTTATAAAGAGATGTGGCAGTCAGCTTCTTGTCTATATACTTTGTTAGCCTATGGTGAAATACAAACCATATTTTTGGACTTCTAATATATTGTGCAGTAAGTGTAATATAAATTCATTACAGATACAGTTTCTGTCAATTAAATAATCCACCTGTTTCTCAATTTGTAATTTACTGTTAGTCGTCAGCTTCAAAACATAATGGTTTAATTTTAAAATTAGTTCTAGTAATCAAAACCCGCTGTCATTTAATACATACAAACAAAATGGTCAGGTTTGTTGATAGAAACATAAGTGATTCTTATGAGATTTGTATACGTGGTTCACCAGGAAAGTACCAGAAACCATAAAAAAATTCGTATGTTGGGTGGAGAAGGGAAAACATCTGCAGGCAATTTGTTCCATAATCTAGAGACCCTAGGAAGGAATGAGTGAGAGAAGTGGGATGTCCTAGGTTTTTGTAGCGGGAAAAGATTGGAGGTTTTGGAGGGGGGGGGGGGGGGGGAGGAAAATATCTGCATAGTTTACTATGAATAATATATCATTTCACATGAATAAACTATGTTTAAAAACTGATTTTCTTTTCGCTCAAAATTTACTTCAAGATATAAACATATAAAAATCAACAACGTAAAAACTGCTTTCCACCGAAAAAATGGATTGCTCCCTGACCAATGACCATATTATCTCCCGGATACATCTCCGTGTGACCTCCTGGTCGAGGTGACGTAACAGCGCTCTCACCTATGATGGGGCTGGGAATGCCGCGAAGCAAACTCTTCGCCGCAAGGAAAGTCGGTCACTGGGCTTCGCTCGATCCGGCAGCTCTCATTCAGAAAGAGAAACAAACGCGAATCGAGCGACAGTTGAATAAGAAAAGCTTACTGCGATAGGTTGCAGGAGTAGTAAAAATCGCGCGCGATATTTAAAAATTGAAAAGGACAAAAATAAAAGTACGATATTTTGACAATTAATCGGTAGTTTTAAATATTTATTGTGTAGGAAATACTTAGTTTTGGATCGAACGGTTTGTTTATGAGTAAGTAAATATGAACTGGACTTGTGCCCTATATATTCAGTAATGGATAAACTACCAATCTGAAACATTATTGTCCATTATTTAAATAACACAGCATTCAAAGCCATCGCACCAACGCATATTTAAAAAAAATTATCATAATTCAAATCAAGATTTAATTTTTTTATTTTGCTAAAAATGGTCTAACGAATTGCAGAAATCATAGAGTTCGTGAATTACACGGGGTAATTGTACATTGTTCACTGCTTGGTAGGAAGTACCTGCTATGTATATTGCAAAAATTTGTGTCTTTATTATCCGGATTCTCTGCCAGCTTAAATTCCTGTTTTCATAATATGAATGATCATAATTTAAGTCGGCTTCACTGATAAACCAACTTAAAATGCTACAGAGAATACGGGCATGTATAATAAATATATAAGGCGGAGTAAAGTACCATTGTTTTGTATCTTAAAACAAAATTTTATGAAATCCGGTTTATTTTTAAAGTTAGGCCCAAATTTCATGTTAAAGGCATTGTTATTGTAAAATTTTTCCGGGTATAATGGGTGCTATTTTGGTTCAGAGACATGCAGAATTTTTCAACAGCAAATCAGCTTTATTAAACTCAAAGATACATTTTTTCTCATCTGTTGCGCCATTCCTGCCGGGTAGTGTATAATATAATTTGTAGGAATATTGGCTTTTAAATATAAAAATGTAGTAATTAAAACATTAATAAATATATGTACTTGTTTTGGTTAACATAGTGTGTAGAAAGTTTGATACTTATATAGAACTTGATGACTATGACTGTTATAGAAAGAATCCATTCATGTCACTGCTTTAAATATATTTATTTATATAGATATTAAATTAATTTTATACCAAACGGGTTTGGCAAACTTATTTAAATGAATGTCCACCATAAATATAAACGTTGATGTAAAGTTTATTTTTGGATTAAGGGCCTATTCTGAATATTTTTATATTTATTTATTTTCATTTCTATTCGAATACGTCTTCCTCTGTCAGATTCAGGGCATAACTTTTTTTCATTTCCTGCGTGGATGTTCAGATCTTCTTAAAATTAATCGCTGATATTTTTTCGCCTTAAATTCCTACTCCTGCTTTAACGTTTTCTTTTATCTTAATTATTGCTTCTTCTGGATTAGATATGGATTAAAATTAATAAGCAGCATTACTCTGTCAGATTCAGGCATAACTTTTTTTCATTTCCTGCGTGGATGACCAGATCTTCAAAATTAATAGCTGTTATTTCTCGCCTTAAATTTTTACTCCTGCTTTAAGGTTTTATTTTACCTAGATTATTGCTTCTTCTGGATTAGGTATGGATTAAAAATAATAAACAGCGTTCCTTTGTCAGATTCATGGCGTAACTTTTTTTATTTCCTGTGTGGTGTGGATGATCAGATCTTCTTTAAAATTAATCGCTGATATTTTTTCACCTTAACTTTCTACTCCTGCTTTAACGTTTTCCTTTACCTGGATTATTGCTTCTTTGGGATTAGGTATGGATTAAAATTCATAAGCAGCGTTTCTCTGTCAGATTCAGGACATATCTTAAATTTGATTTTTGGGCGAATTTAGGCACTCGCCAAAAAATATTCGTCAAATAGACGGATATTCGTGTACGTAGGTGCGGAGCAGGGTTTCCTAACAACATTAAAACAATCATAAAAATTTTGTTTACAGCTAAGGATGTTGAATCTGATTAAATTTCTCTTATTAATATGTAGATATGTTTTTTTAAACGACACAATAAATCTTTCTATGCAAAGAGCCCACGCAACAGCAGTGCATGATGTAGATAGATACTGAAAGAATGGAATGAATAATATTGACCTCCCAGAATTCATTTAGTTTTTTTATTTTAAACTTTTTATGCATATAACTCTTAGGGTTGCCAATAGCCTTTTATTTCAAAGGACAGCCCTTTAGCAGCTTGCCTGAGATCCTCGGTCCTTTAACTAAGTTTCAAAGGACCTTAAATGTCCTTTGAATTCCTCCGATTTCGAGGCTCCAAGCGATATTGAAGAGACAGTTTAAAACGCGTTATCTTTTGTTGTACCCGAGAAGTTAAGAGAGAAATACGAAGTATTTATATTTTTGTGTTTTATTTTTTCATAACTAGTTATGAAATTAATATTTCATCACTAGTTACGAAATATTTTATTTTCGTAACTAGTTACGAAAAGTAAGATGTAAAACGGTCATCGGTTTTGACAAGTGTCACTTTATTAGTCAGAATTAGAGAAATACTATTTCATGAAGTCCTGGTTACATTCACTAAATTAAAATTCTAGCTACCTCTCTTTTAAATAGTATTAATCCTGTTTCACAGTCTAGTTGTTTTAAATACTTTTATAATTTTAAACTATTAGTGGCATGTTATAACGTTATAACACTAGAAAAAGAGAGACAACATATATAAACTAAAATAATTTAGAATTTTAAAAGCAGACTTTTAACAAATCACTTTCACGTTGATATCACTTGTTTAAGAAAGTTTTTATATGCACTACGAACATCTGTTTTATGTTTCAGTTTCTCTAACTATTCATATTTTGCCAAAGGGTAGTATCGGTTACTCTTTGTGCCATAAGGTATCGTATAGGTACTCCAGAATATTTATTCGTGCAAGAAACAGACTATTCAATATATTTAGTTGAGTCCAAATTAGCCTGTACTGATTTTTTTTCTTTCTGTTTACAGACTACCCTCTTCTTTTATTATTATTATTATTATTATTATATTTGTATCGTACAAATATATCTGCAGCAATTTTAATTTTAATTGCAAAATTACAGCGGGCAGAACGTTAATAAAACCGGTAACGAAAAAAGGCCCTTTGCTTAAAAAATACGATGTTGGATAAACTGCGTTGTCACATCCTACTATAATGTTCAGAAAAACAAATATTATGAATAGAACTGAAAAAAGACATGTGAAAATTATATTTTTAATTACTTTTAGCATTAGTTAATCAACAATTAAAAAGCTAGATGGTAACCACATAATAGTTTCCTTGTATAAGTCGAGACTATACAACGAAATATTAAATATATTCAATAAACCCATTTACGGACTAGGAAGTTAGGAAGCAACTAACTAAAAGGGAAATATAGCAGATGTTAAGAGAAACGCTGCAACCTTCTATTGTTTAAATTAAAACCATTATTGATTATCTAATAATATGATAATTATTCAGGATAGAATTGTTTCATCTATTATTATATCAAAAACAATTTACTTTCCTTTGATTTTGTAACAGCGACCGTCAGCTAAAGATAAGACTTATAAAATAAAGACGATTGGGGACAATACGTACATATAAAGAAACTAAAGCATATACATTTTAAAACCCCAGGCCAAAATCTGTTGCTCAATTTTAACGAAAGCAAAAATCAAGGGATTAAAAGATGCTGTACTTCTGTAGATACCTTAAATGATCATCTGATCTGAGCCTCCTATATAATATTGTATCAAATGTGATTGTTGATCAGATTAAGGGATTTGTTTTCCCTAAAAGGCTATTTAATGTTTGCAACAACAGTTTGACGTTCGCACTAGGTAAATTTATTTATTTATAAACCCGAACAAATACCTAACAAACCACGATACAATGTGCGTGGTGAACTACTTTGCGAATAATATTATTTAATGGCGATTTTCTAGTAACCACAACTTAACTAGATGGTACCGTTGGTAAACTGTTTCACAAATTATGAAATCTCGTCTTCGGTAAACGATGTCTAAATTATTAATGAAATGCAGATGCTTGGCACAGAATTTCATGTGATTATTAAAATTGTAGGGTGATGGTGGATTATCTTGTATTGTGTTCATTGCATACATTATTTAACACGCATTTGTTTTTCGAGTAACATCTGGCTGATGCTCTTGTCTTGTGGGCTTATATTATATGAGGTCAAATTGTGGGTATCGAGATTTTTTGAAACCATTAAGATACTGCTGTCGCCATCTTTTGCGAATTTCTGAACAAATAAATATCATTGGCAAAAGCAAAAATGCAGATTTTTCGAGTCTGCCCTATCGTTATGTTTGGCTCTATTAGGCTCCGCCTTCTGTCCTGTAATGTTCGTATTTTTTCTCTGTTTTTTACTTTCCGGACATGCTTTGCTGTGGAAGTTAAGTTATGTATTCGTGTGGACTTTCGACCTCCGGTTCTTGACATACTCTTTACGTTTTAAGGTGTTCTAATGCTGTTTTGACTATTTGAATTTGATTACGTTTTTATTTATTTAATAAAAAGGAATTTTAAATAAATATTAAATTTAAGAGTAGGTATTATCTCATATCTAAATATTTATTTTTTAAAAATATGTAAATAGAAATGGAGTCATAACATAACCTTCATCTTCACATTAAAATATCAATGATCACAGTCAGTGGTTGTCTGAGTTCATAAACCTACTAAATATACGACCCAGTCTTGCTCCTTGTCACGCAAAAAATCCGGAAACACTTACCCCCATGTTGGCATCGCTTTCAAACATAATCTCAGCTGGCACAAACACATTACTTCAATAGTCCCATCAGCAGCTAAAAAGCTTGGTTATCTCTTTTGAGCCACAAAATACTTCTCCCTTTCCAACTTACACACTCTCTATGTTTACTACATATGACCAAACCTAGTTACTGTTCCCACATCTGGGGAGCGGCATCATCTTCGACACTTAATACCCTCTGAACAAAAAAATCTTTGATTTGAAAACAGCATCAGACTTAGTAAATAATGGAACATCAAATTGTCCTTGTATTTAGGATATATGTATATAACAGTCTTAATAAAAAATATTGTTTATGTAAGCTTAGGATTGAGTGATAAAAAACCCTAAAAAAATATAAAAAAATTTCCTAACTTTACAACCGCAGCAACTTTAAGTTATATAAAAAATTAAGACACACTTGCACACTTTGTAACATTTAATTTCTCCTAATTTGAATTACTCTACTTATTCTTGTGTAAATAAATAATTGTCAATTTAATGCCGTCCAGTTTATATACACTGGGTCACAGAAAAAGTGACGAACCCAAGATACTTATTTTATTCAAATTACTATATAGGTACTTAAAGCCAAGGGCGTACCCAGGAGTCCCCGCTCTATTTCAGGTCCTGAGCCAGGACCTGAACTAGAGCGGGGCAACTCATATTATTTTAGCCTGTAGATTGGCCACATACTTTATTAACACCCTGTATATTTGACAATGGAATTATTTAAGATTATAAAAAAATTACTGATTTTTAACGTGAATCTGCTTTATTAAGATTATTTTTCTGTTTCAGATGTATCAACGATGATTATTAGATGGCCTTTGATTTTTGGACTATTATTGTTTTGTGTAGCGACTGTTAACTGCAGAAGTAAAGGTACGTGTTTTTAGTTATTTTACTGCCAAACAAGATTAATGCCTGTATGAACACGCGCTACGAGCTTTTAAGACAATAAATACTTATTACATAATATATTATATCTGTTTCAGTGGTAACTTTGATACTACTTTTATTAGGATCCACCCACGCGAACTACGCCCACTTATAAATAGCATTTAGCATTGCCACAATGAAAAAACTATACAAATTTTTTTCGTTTTAGTAAATCTAAATAATAAAAGCTTAGTATTTTTTACAAGATTTTATTATTATTATTGTACATGCTGTTGTGTAAACGTAACTGAAAAGCATCAAAACCATCTTAAACCCATTAGTTTTCCGTTGACATTTAAAATCAGATCGTCTCTTACACAATTTGATGTTTAATGCCAATCGGACTGTTTGGGAAACATCGCCATAATTTTAGGAGAATCGTGCAAAGGATATTTTCGAATTGCACAAAAGTGTTACTTTTGTGGTGATCGTTGATGAATGGACTAAGATTATCTTAGTAAGATTGGAATATTGGGATCTTTCATTATAACTAAATTCCATAATTTTAATAGTGATATTTTAAACTAGATTGTAGACCGCCCTATCGCCCCCTCCGAGGGGGCTCTATAATGTCCGTAATATCATCACTGTCATGCCCTGAAAATTTCGTGTTTCTAGAGCATATATTAAGGAAGATATCACACTCCTTCGGACTGATGCTGCAGAATAGACCACCCTTCGTAACCGTATCGCTACATACATACAAACACCTATACATATAAATACTATATATACGATTTCGCTGACACCCTACTAAATTAAGCTTGTCGTCTTTCGATCCGCTCGGAACCATACATATATTAACATTGTCTTCCTGAAAGGGACCAGCTGGATCATGATTTGATTGAACGTCGCTTCTTTCAATCAAAGAAGCCGTTCGCGTGTTGTATTGTAAGTTGTCAACTTTACCCTAATCGTTGTTATGGCAATCAAAAATATAAAATATAAATCAAAAAATATAAAAATTATGTATTTCGATGATCTTTTTCCGACCAAGTATATGGGATTTTGATTTGGATCTATTTTGACCCCGAAAAAAATTAAAACCGTCAAAAATTTTCATCAAAAATCGTAGTTTCCAGTTTTTTCCAAATTTTTCCAATTTCCAGTCGTTTTAGGTATAGGTAAATGTATTGTAAAAAGAAAGTATTTGAGATTCTAAAGTTTGACGTGTCAAACCGTTCTTCTGTCCGTAAATATATATATATATATATATATATATATATATATATATATATATATATATATATATATATATATATATATATATATATATATATATATATATATATATATATAATTGAATTGAAAATCAAAGGAATCGGTGGGACACATAACATCACCAAGCCAGCTCCAATTTTAACGGTGTTCCATGTAATTTGTTTAAAACATGATACTGGCCCTTGAACAGTAGGTACTGCTACTTCACAATAACATTTTGGTAAACACATTATACGAGGTTGGGTCAAAAAGTTTCCTGTCTAACCAAGAAAATAGCTAAATGTGGGTTAAAAATTATTTTTATTTTTCTACATAATCTTCGTGTAGTTCAATACATTTATTCCATGTGATGAGGGGCATTTATACTATCGATATATTTGTCCAACTCGTTGAAATAGACGTTTGTGGCAGCAATCACTTCTGAATAAGGCGCGCACTTTTTGCCAGCAAGAAATTTTTTCAAGTTCGGAAAGAAATTAAAATCCGATGGGGCCAAATCCGGCGATATCGCGAGTTATAAATAAAATATTAATTAATTGCTTTAATCTTTTTTTTAAGAGTGTTTCAAAATTTGTTGTTATTGCCCTGATCGCTTTCATTGTGGCCAGCTGTTGTCACATAATAAGGAAAATATATTAAATTGCAAATAAATCTACTGAATTACGCATATTCTTGTCTCTATACTGATTTATTTAATTAGTGTTGCTAAACGAATAATCTATAAAACTTTAATAACACAATTTTCTATTAGGCAACATTTGAAAGGGTGTATGCTACTTCCCCTTTACGCTTGCAAAAATTAATTATATTACTCGTATTTGTTTGATAAAAAAATGATCATTAGTAGTAACCCATTTGATGCATATAAATTACAAAAAAGTATTAAGCGTAAAGTAAAATTAACCAATATCTTTCTTGTATTATTATTACTCATTTGTCCACAATGGGTCTGTTCCACTCAGCTGAATTAAATTATTATTTTATTGATATTGGAATGTAAATGACAAAAGTTAGGTCAGTTCTTCTCAAAAACTAGTCCATGACTCTAATAAACAAGAAACCTGGAATCTCTGATTGTTCCAAAATGTAAATAATATTAATCTCCCATATTTCTAAATCTATGTGACATCCTGTACAAATGTAAAAAATTTCTAATACCATGTATTTTATTTAAATTTGAAATACAATTTATTTTCTAAACTTTTGCACTGCATTTTATAGGAGGCAATCCAAATTGTTCTAAAGGTATTTCATCCAATGAGGCTATAACAAGGGTTGCATCTTTTTGTAATTCTTTCGAAAGATTTTCGTCCGGTACCATAATGACTTGCATTCCCGCCCTTAAAGCTGATTGAACGCCATTTGGGGAGTCTTCTATTACCAGACATTTCTCTGGTTTGGGTTTATCTGGAAATCTGCTTGCTGTAACTAGAAATATATCAGGATCGGGTTTTCCCAGCTTCACATCTGGATCGTTCCCGCCACACACAATGGGATTAAACAGCTTAAAAAAATCTTTGTAATTTACAATTTTCCTTTCAAAGGTGTCTTGAGATGACGACGTTGCCACTGCTATTGGAATTTTGTTTTTGGATAAGTGGTTTACCAACTTTCTCGCACTGGGAAATAATTCTGGATTAACCAGAACTATTTTGTACTCTTCAACAATAATAGCGGTAAATTCTTCCCCGGTTATGGGTAAATCAAGATCGTTCACTATAATTTTAGACGATTCCTCTCTTTTGGTTCCCATAATTTTTGCCTTTGTGTCCCAGGTAAATACCTTTCCATATCTGCTCACCACATTCTCGATTGCTTTGGTGTATAATATTTCTGTATTTAAAATAACACCATCCATGTCAAAAATAACATGAGAAACGTGTTTAAATTTGGACATAAATCTTCTATTTTTGATAAAAAATTACAAAGTCAAAATGTAGCAAATTGGTCAACAACATTACCTTTTCTTTCTATTTTAAATACGTTGAAAGGGTCCTTATGCCAAATATTTGACAGGAAATAAAAGGTTATATTATAATACACTGTCACATTTAGAAGCCTCTCCGTCCTTATTATTTGTCATATACTCCAAACATGAGACAGCTACATTGTTGAAGATCATAGGTACCACCATGAATTTACTGAATTTAGCTAAATTAATTAAAGTCTTTGGTATCAGTGTTGATTCACTATTTAAATTCGTCTTTACCTCTTCCCAAAAATGCAGCTATCTCATGTATTTAAGTAGATAATATATTACAAATAAGGACGGAGAAACTTTCAGATGTGACAAGCAGTGATAGTATGCATTTCTTTTCAAATATTTGACATAAAAATGTTGGCAACACAATTAAAATACACAGAAAAAAGGTCTGTCTTATTTTCTTTCTAGTCTATTTAGTTCAGCCGACGTTTTTTGAGCAAATGAATTTTTATAAAAATCTAAACAAATAAAATAAGTTATTGGTACAAGAAACAAAATTTTTAACACCCTTTTAGGTAACATCTGTAGTATTCAAAGACAAGACCATTAGGTAGTTTTTTCCTACAAAAAGCTATTGGCTTTATTTTTCTTTTACATTTTAATCGTCACTGCTATCCTAGTTTTTGTTAAAGACGGAAAACGCATGGACTTTTTAGTAACATTTCATGAAACAAAATTTCCATTAGAAAATGCTGGGCATCTGGTCTTCAAGCTATTCGCTATATGTCGAGAACTTTTAAGTCGATTCCTGAAACGGTCTTAAGTGCGATCTTAAGGTATAAATACAACTAATTTCATTGTATAACCTTCACATCCCAAGGCGGGCCTGTTGTCCGGATCTTTGGCGTGCTCCATACCTACTGCTAAGAATAAATGCAGCATTATGCTCTACAGAGGATTTAGGAATAGGATAAACTAAGTCAGTTTGAATGACGGCACTAAAGTAATATTTATGAACATTTTGATCCAGATTTTTCATACTCAGACTTTCTTTTACCTTTTAGCTTCGATACTCGTACTGTCCTAATAATTTCGATATTTTGGTACTAATTTCTTATAATTACAGCACATACTAAATCAATCAAAGATAGGGTTTTTTAAATTTGATTCAAAAAATGTGTTACCTTATTTAAGAAGTGATTATATTCATATAAGAAACTAAATGGATCTGCATAATAAAGACTTACAATAAATAATATGAAAAACTATCTCACAGTATATTTGCTAGCTTTTGTTGATGCAATTTGATACTTTTGAGAAGATTCTTTGTGTTTTCTGCCGACCCAGCATGCCGGGCCCTCCTAGTCCTGGGCCCCCGTCTAGAGCCCTCTCAGTCCTCCCCCCCCCCCCCCCTCCTATGCGAGAGCCATGATATATATGTTTTTCCTAATTCCTAAGTAAATTAAGAGAGTGCATTAACAAAGTTTGTGATGTAACAAAGTAAAGCGTCAAAGTAAAGAAATGAAGGAAAGAATGAACAAGGCGAATGAAAGGAAACAGCCAAGACCAAGGGTGTGAAAATATCTAAGAATATCCAGGAAAGGAGACTACTGTCTCACAGTATATTTACTAGCTTTTGTTGATGCAATTTAGTACTTTTGAGAAGTTGCTTTGTGTTTTCTACCGATCCAGCATGCCGCCCCCCCCCCCCTAGTCCTGAGCCCCCGTCTAGAGCCCTCTCAGTCCTCCCCCTGAAAATTTTTTAAAGCTGAGAAAAGACGAAATCAAAAAAGATGTTCCTAATTGCTGATTACTTCTTCAAACTGAATATGCTAGAACTGCGTATAGGGGCACCTAAACATAAGCGATGTAGGTGGACTGATGCGTAATAATGAGTAATGACATTCTAGGTACATCATTTTACATTCAATGACCGTGACGGTCTACCCATTTTTACAACAGTAGAAAATAACACCTTTTTCTATGTTAAAGACAAAATAATCTTTATTTGTACTTGTTATCATGCTGAAGAAGGACACATTCGCAATTGACAATCCTGAAATTAACATAAACATTTGCAGGAAGTATTTAATGGTATGTTTTAGTTTTTTTATGATGGAATAATATTTATTTTATGATTAATGGTGTAATTTATAGATGCAGACAACGCCCATAATGGTGTAGGCAAAGCTCAAGGTTACAATGATAAATTTAAGACTTACAAATAGAAGATAAAAACTGAAATTGTATTGTTCACCACTTTAGAGTACTGATCTAACTCACACACCGTGGAAGATATGTGATCTAAAATATTTTGTTCCCTGGTTGGCTCACCAATGCGACCCAAAAGATTGTAGCTAGAAAGCATAGCTCCAAGTCTATTAATACTCTAAAGGGTCTCTTATAGGATCCAGATTTAGATCTCCAAATAAAAATATGGTTTTTGGCTTGTACAGTCTTGGAAAGATTGTTTCAATTTTTTCCAAAAAGTGTGAGAAATTACTGTCAGGAGGCCTGTACCAAATAATTATTGTAACAGTACCTCCTTTAAACTCCCATGAAACTCTGCAGATCTTTTAATGCTGTTCAGACCAATAGACAGACAAATCAAACCCTCTAACATCAAAATTATTGCGACTCCAGATTGCCACGCATTGACGCACCATTTTTGAAAGTTTATGAATACAGTCATTTTAGAAAAACCAAAAATCACTTAAAATTTCACTAGACACGTGTATTTCGACCTGCCTGAAACGTTACACATAAAACATTACGCCTTGACAAATTTGTAAACCATCAGTGAAGGTGGCGACTGCACGTGTTCTGGTAAGAAAGCAACGTTGCCATGGAAATAAATTACTAGAAACTTATTATCACAAAAAGTAATGGCATGTTGCCATATCGGCATATAAGTTCCATTTATCAAAGAAGACGACATACAGTTGCTTTTGACATTTGTGCAGGATTGTCGAGCCAATTTATAATTTTAAGTAAGAATAATAATTATGACTTTATGTCCTAATTTTTAGGATAAGCATGTTACAATATCCTTAAAATAACAACTTAAAATTTCTACATCTATACAAGCAGTAAAACGAAACAGCCAAAAACCAGAACCTATCTATCATTACTGAGGCGTTTCTCGTTAAAATTTCTAAACTAGCAATTAAAAGTATTAACAAATTAATTTATATCATTAAATAAACATTCTTTTTATGACTTAGGATTTTTCGGGCGGATAACCTTCCATTCGCCACATCGTCACATCATCATCATCATCGTAAAAATCCTGTTAAGTTTATTTTGATTAAATGAGTTCTGGATCACGCAATATCCTTTCATAAAGGATATTGCACCCTCTTAATTTGTATTGAAATCTTATGGATAAACGGCGTTTAAATAGTTAAACAACTTGGGTAACTGATTTAAGAACTAATTGAAAATGTTGAAACTTCGACTAAATGATTAATGACATGATTCCTTCCTTATTGTTACTATTTGTGTAGATTTTTTAATAACAATAAAATATATTTATACTAATATAATGGTTATTATAATAGAATCGACAGGGAATGACATCGAAGGATCTAAAATTAGTTTCTGTAAGATGTATGAAAAATATTCGAAAAACTATTTTTATAAAATACCTTTTTTCGAAAATAAAGTTTGACTCATAGACCTAGAAGCACGGAGAATATTCCATTATACAGGATGTCCAAAAGTCTTAGTATAGGCATATCTTTGCTATTAGTAAAGATAGAGACACCAAAATTAAGGTGTATCTTATTGGTTAATAAATCTTCTTTTTTATGTAATTTAACTTTTTCAACCCCCTTGAAGGGTGACGCTAGGGATCTGAGGTCAAAAATTTTAAATGCAACCCTATACCGTGTGGTACCTCATTTTCAAAAAGAAACATTTTACCGCAAATCGGAGGTACCTATCTTAATTTGTTTTTAAATGGCAAGCCTATAAGAATTAAAAATCGTGAAAAAAATTAAAAATTTAAGTACCTTTATTTCTCTTAATACTTTAAAAGTTGTTCCAAATGACCAGTTGGCAGTAATAAAGTCGATTTTGGAACCCTGCCAAGAAGTAACACCTGCCATTCTCCGAAATGTGAGAAGTGAGTTCCAAACTCGACCTTATTACTGCCAAGAAATTCATGGTGGTCATTTTGAACTACTTTTAAAGTAATAAGAGAAATAGAGGTAATTAAATTTTATTGTTTTTCACGATTTTTCATTTTTAGGAGCTTGGGTTTGATTGAAATTTTTTTAAAAATTATATTTAAAAAAAAATTCAAATGACTATAACTTTCTACTAACCCATATTTTCCTGTTAAAATTTAAGAATTGTCGACAAAATAATGTAAAATATGTTTAGAAAAAATAATAAATAAAATACCTAAGCGTGTTAATTTTTTTTCCCAGGTGGGTCAATTCAAAAAAACTTTTTTTCGCAAATTACAAAATATTTTTTCTCTACCAAAACATCCCTAGTAGGCTCACTATTAAAAAATCTGAACTTCGCATGGGTCCCATAAGTAGTAACAGAGATATACAACTTTAAGATTTCAAGGGCCGCGCCTGCCACACGGTACACGCATGCATACCACACGGTTACTCGAAGAGGATGTAAAGGTTTATTTCAATCACGCGAGTATTTTCACTTTCCCAAATCCTACAATTTTGCTTGTTCACTTAACCTCCGAAGTATCTATTGGGACACCCTTTATATATCTAGTAATTTGTTCATCTTATTAAATCATCTTTGTTCATCTTATAAAATCGAATATTTAGCTACACACCGAATAACAATTCGGCTCTGGCCCCATCTCTAGTACATCAACACAAAAAGAAATTGAAACAACGGGACTTTAGAAAAACCTAGAGTTTATAAGCAAAAATTGAGTACAATTAATATTGTTTGCTATGTGGTTCAGTGACCTAAATAATAAATTGCTTTTGAACATCAGATAAATAATAATTAAAAAATATATTGTTTGTCATATCAAAAGTGTCCATCTTTTCTTTTTCAAGTAAGCACCCGTCCACGGTTACGGTGACGATAGTACTCTTCACTCCAATTCACTCCTACTTCAGTTACGACATTTTTTTGGTTAGGATTTTCGAAAAATTTATTTTTTGTTCAAATTTCGAGTTTTTTCTCGAATATAATTTTTTGCAAGAGCGGATAACCTTGTATTCTGAAGCTCCTTCTCCAAATCCCCACTTGTGTCATTAATAACATATCTTAAATTTAACACGAAACATAAAATACTAGTTGCTTTTTTTACACAACCTTGTATCTTATTTATCATATTCATTTGCATACGGTGAGGTGACAAGGTTTAACTTTCTCCGACTGATGACATGATATTCTTGGGTTTAATGACGTATACCGAAATGCTTGCATCGACACAATTTAATCTGAAGAAAAACTAACTATAAAACGTTGCGGACTAGAAGAAGTGTAATTTGAGGTCAATCATTGAATCATAATACACGGCGGACTGAAAATAGCATTAAATTGTTTTCTTAACACAGTAATATACTTAGTAAACTTCTTCTTAGATCTCGCAATATGGTGGCCCTAGTCACTTGTCATTTATGGCACCCTGTTGAAGTCTGGTGTATTTTACGTTTAGAGGTTGGCTAAAAGACAGGACCGGACTTGTACTCACCATTCAACATAAATAATAAACACCAAATTTATACGTTTTCACCACGCTTACGCTTAGTAATCATCATCAAGTATAATACGTCATTGTTGGGCCATATAACTTATTCTGACCTCCTTACCTATATTATAAATGCGAAAAGCTGTTTGTTTGTTACTCAATCATGTTTCAACGGAGATCACAACAAAACTTGGCACAGAGGAATCTTATACCATTTAAGGCAATGTCTCTTTCAAAATAAAACCACCGTATGATGATTATAAAAATTTCTTTTCTAAATTCTAAACTGTTTTGTTATTCTGTTATTAGACCATGCATTCTCAAGAATCCTGAGGCAAGTATTTTATTCATATTTATATTATTAATTATATACAGATATATAACTCCTTTGTGTTTTACAAAATAACTAATTTTTACTAGACAATCTACAAAACGACCGAATGCTCTGATTTTCATACAAAGGCCAAAATAATCGCGAGAACGAATTGTTAAATAAACACAGACATTATCTTTCGTAAATTCTGTGAGCAAACAAAACATCAAAAACCGTTAGTAAACATAGAGAAGAATGTCAGGAAATGAAGATCAACGAAGAAAAGAAGCCGGTACTAAACGAAGCCCGTCAACCGGAGGCACTGGGTCAGTGAGTCACCGATACCATCGCACAGGAAGTCTGCTTTGGTTCTAATTTTCATTAATTAGGAATAAAAGTAAAACTTTACGTGGTTTACATATAAAGGCACTAGGACTTATCGGTTAAAAATAACAGGGGCGGCGGTAAGGCCCCCACAGTCAAACGACGTTTTACTTATCATGCAATAATTCTTCACCTATGTATGTTTACATTACTGGGGTCATAGGATGTCAGCTAGCTATAGCTGGCCTCCGTGGCGATGCTGAATCGATGCCTTCTTTTTCCTTTTTTCCAGGGTACCGCGAAACTGTGTAGGGGTGCATGTCGACTTATGGCAAGGCGCACAATTACAATCTATGCGGCCCTGATGAAATGAATTAGTAGAAACACGTGTTGGGCTGGTTACTCTGTTCCTTTTCTGCTGTTTCGCGAAACTGCCCACCTGGTGTCTTGTTTGCTTGTGATTTTTGTTTTATCTGCTGCCTATATAACAGTAGCAGCTTTACTTAAATGAGATCTGTTCTGAAGTTACAGTAGTTAGTTCCGTAGTTCCTATGAAAGGCGTTCACGCATACTCTGTACCGTTTAGAAAGAGCGTAGTGTTGTTACTGCGGAAGCTGCCTGATGGGTTACGTTAGTCTGATGATCCCCAACAAGGGTGAAAAATAACTAACTGTCTATCCGGTCCCAGTGTTGCCAACTCCAATCAAATTATAATAGTACAAACAACGTCAAAATAATAGTACACGAGGTGAAATAATAGTACACATTCCATTGGTTATTGTCTTCGCCGTAGCCGTAGCCGAGCTGTATAGTCTAGTAAAATTAAAGTGTTGTAGAATGACATTTTACAACAGCATACGAACGGGTTATTAGGTACCAAAGAGGGGTCTGCAAATGGCATTTTTGGACCTAAAAATATTCAAAAGAATTACTCGCCAATTTCCGATCCTCACCAGTTTCAGTAGAGTTCTGAAGCTCCGAGTCCTCTAAACCTCCGAAAATTTAAATCGATTAAATTCACTTTTGCGACCTGTACCCGATTTCAACGGAAATAGCGGAAATTTCGACTTTGACGTTTAATAGCTCCGAAACGAAACACCCTGTATAACTGATTTTTTTACCGAAGCTAGTTGAACTATTCCTCTATCAACCCAAAAAATTCGATTTGTCTCCCTTTGACTGTTTCCGAGAAAAACAAACCTGTTCAACTTTGCGTTCAGTTTTATGTTAACATGTTGATTGGGTTTGATTGGGTGGCACTTATTTTTGCTGATCTCCTGACGTCATTTTTTATAAAGGACAAATGGCTGCTTTTTAAATTGTAATAAATTATACCGAAAAGTAAACATTTTTTGTAGCTAAATTATCCTAGTAATTTTCTTCAAAATATTTTTTTTGGGTTTGTAATGACTTCCTTAAACGATTGATGCAATAAAAAAATATGTGCATCTGTGCTACGCTGGATTTACATAATCATCAGATCTGATCATAATCGTTTGTTAAATAACCATCAGTTTATTAACATTAACTATAGATTTATTTAATGTTTATAACTTGATAGATTATTGCACCTCTAATCTTCAATTAAAGTTTTACACATCGTAGAATACTTTATAGTCGGCTCATTAGTTTTTAGCAACAAAAGTAATGTCATTAAAAGACCATAAATAAACATATAAAGTACTAAATGCGTCATCTATGTTAACAATTTATGTTGCAAATGTACAAATGTATGTGTTAAACTAACTTCCCTGCGTCTTCGATACGCTTTCTAGTCGTGTGCGTTTCAACTTTGTTCAGTTTTCAAAATTACGCAAGTAAATAAATGCACAAAGTAAAATCATGACCTGTACGGTATAACATTGATTCATTTTATATTCAACCGGCTTTAATTTAATATGTAAAACGTAAAAAATATCTCCAACGAAACGGCCTAAAAAATCCTAATATACTTATGACGGAAATCTCTTACCTCAACAACATTAATATTTAAGAATCATCCCTTCGTCTTGATTTATTCACAAGTGAGTTGATAACCATGTTCCACCCCTGACCCAGGACCGTAGCCAGAACCAAGTTTTAGGGAGGGCATTGCTTCCCACCCAATCAGACCCAATCAAACCCAACCAAGTTTTAGGGATGGCATTGCTTGAATCAATTTTATTTTTTGACGCAAAACGCGCGCCGATAGAAATAACATATTGAAATAATATACAAAAAAATAACCTAAATTTAAAACAAAAGCTTTCAAAAAATATGAGGAATTTTTTGTATTATACAGGGTGTCTGAAAAGTCTTAATATGGGCAAATATCTTTGCTATTAGTAAAGACAGAGACACCAAATTTTAGGAGTATTGGTTGGAGATTGGTCGGAGGTTTATATAACCATAATTAATTTTGTTACAGATTTAAGTTCAGAATCAACTTCAAAATGCCCTATGTTAACGGAATGCCCTTTTAGAGCTGAACAGTGTCAAGAAGACGATGACTGTTCTCCAGATGCCGTTTGCTGCAAGAGCCCCTGTGGCAAAGTCTGCACTAAACAACTTTTTACAGGTAACATAGTACTGTCTTATTTCCTAGACCCTAGAAGTTAAGAACAGTATAACATTTAAACTAGTATCGTCATTTTTTAATTTTTAAAAAATTTAACTTTCTATTCTTTTTAAACCTCAAAACCCAGGACTTTCCTACAAGGAGTACAAAAAATGACGTGATGAAGTTCAAATTTTGTTTATAGAAAGTATGTTCAAATATCCGGAATTTTTCACTCACAACCCATTTGTATTTTACTGGTAATACTTTTGCTATATTTAATAATTCTATCATTATTTTACAACTGTGCCAACCGGTTTTATTAATTGCGATTTTTTTGTAGAATATACTAGTTTTTCTTTATTGTATAAAATTTTATTTTAACGTTTTAAAACCGGTTTTTTGACAACTAAAAATTAAAAACAAAAATTAGTTGTAAGTTTTGGTAATGGTTTTGGTTCCCTGAATTGTGTGTGCGTAAGTAAGTTTCAATGGCTCTGGAAGCTTTCCAACAGGCAAGACTAGTTTGCAAACTGTGGGAGTTCCCTGAATTATATTTAACTTTTTATGATTCTGATAAAAGGTATGCACATATTTTGCGTAATGCTATTTCGATAAATTTATTAATCAAGTACTTTTACATTTGTTGCACACTTCTGTTGCACACCCTGTAGATGCGGAGCAGAGCTCGTCAGCCAGACTCTGGTATTACTGACCGATTTTATAACACAAAGGAACTATGTCGTGGCTATATCTTAGTCTCAGCATACAAGCTTACATTAATTAAATGAAAATAGAAGTACATAGTTTACTTCTAGGTAAAATTCATATTTTTGATGTATCTGAGCGTCTTGTACTTACTTATTTTTTAAAATTTAAAAATTAGATTCATTTGTGGGGGAGAGCCGGTAGATTGGCCAGTGAAAGCCATTTTTCTGGGATCTCAACTGAAGACTGTGCTTTATCATATATAATTTATAAAAGTGTTCCTTAGTTCATATCAAAAATTACCAAAAAAAATTGACAAAATATTGTTTTAAATAATAATTGTTTCTTGAGACCAGTTTCAAAATGTAATAAAAAAGAAACTAATATTGTTACAGTTGTGTAAAATCTGAAAATAATTACCTAGGCTTTATTTTACACAACCGCTTGTTTAACTATCTAAAATTGTAACAATTGAACAAATTCATATAATACAAGGTTTGTGACATTCCCACACTGTGAACACATTTCAGCTTCTTGACGGGTGCAATGTTGCAGATGCATAGGTAATTAGGAACAATTATGTAGTTAGGAATCGTTCGAAGTACAAGAGAATCTTCATTTTAAGATGCAACGTATTAACCCGTAACCATAAATGTTCTCACACTTTACATACATCACATTACTTACATACATGCTAATGAATGAATAAAATGTAACAATGAAAAAATTTGGTCATTACTTATAGACTGTTGCTCAAAACTTTTAATAAAGTAATATCGTTCAAATTTACTAAGGCGTTTTAAAATTTAGTATGATTTTTTTTGGACCAGAATTCGGCCATCAATTGGGATTCAAAATGAAGTGGAAAAAAATCACCATCCATTTCAAAAGTTGAAAAGCTTATTGCAAACATTTAAAACCGATACACATGTTTAGCAAACACTATAAACATACTCCCATTGTCTGTGATCATATTCATTAGAAACGTGACATATTTATATAAGTTTCAAATACTTAATGCATTTTTACAGAATAAATTTACAAGTCCCAAACGATATGTAAATTTCGTCCCATATTTAAATATACAAACAATAACTCCGAACTCAAGTTCATAAAATAATAACAAATTATAATATTTAAATCTGCATACAGCAAAGCGTATCATATTTCTATACAAACGGTTTTCTTTAGTGAAATCACAATTTTAAGACCTACTTACATTATTAAATTAAGTTTTATCAGCAGTGCAACTTAATCAAAAACCTTTTTGAAAAAGATCAAGTATACGTTTCTCAAAACTGGAAATGGAGCGAGAGAACTGGAACAGAGAGTAAAAAGTTCAATTCGAATATAAACCTTCTAAGTTTCGTATGGTTTAACAGCTTCCTGAAGAAAATAAACGCAAAAGACTGGAATTTTGTAATGTTAGGCTAGATAGAACAACTACACAGGGATAAGACTTTTTTTGACAGGATAATATGGACAGATGAGGCTTGCTTTGCTACCGAGTCTATAATTGACATAATTCCCATTATTGGGGTAAAGAAAACCCATGTCAGGATGGAAAGCTTTCAGTGTTTGGTGTGGCATTATAGGCGATAGGGTATATAACTATGGGCAATATAACTATAGTTTTATATTGCCTGTGCTCTTCCCTTTATAAAAGCAGAGGATATGTATAGCTAGCTGGGCTGTGTTCGGGAGAAAAACCAGACGTCTCAAAATATGTGTAAAATAAATAATTATATAACTCAGGTCCGGAAGACGATGCAATATTTTACAGATATTTTGCATGTATATTTTTTTAATTATTGCAACTTTGCAACAATTGTCTACTACAAATTCGGAGAAAAATTGCACGGAAAATACCAATTTTTCTCACACATTATAGTAGACACGTTGCAATAATTTCTTATAAAGAATTTTTATAAAATACGTGCAGAACTGTAAAATTTTGCATTATGTGAACCGGGCCTTGGAAGTAAACTAATTAGTTGGACATTTAAAATACCGTTCTTTTCGTTTAATTACAATTAGTTAGTCTGTAAATCTTGCTGCATCTCTATTAATTTAGGTTGAGTGACAAGAACACGATTCATAAATTAAACTAATTCAAAATCCGAAGTGCTTTTTTCAACATTTTTATTCTTTTATGCAAAACCAAGGTTAATAAAGTGATTTTTACCATGTTATTGTTTGAGGTGGGAAAGCGTTAGGACAGAATTATTAGCTGCAATAGATTAATTTCAAATTTACTGACTACGTTTTTACTATTCGGAATATTGAACACTTGTCAAGTCACTCTATGCCTGTCTGCCCACGGGCGGATTTTGACATTTTAAAGTTGTATATCTCTGTTGCTACTAACCGGACCCATGCCAAATTCAGGGGTTTTAGTAGTGAGCCTACTAGGAATGTTTTGGTAAAGAAAAAATATTTTGTAATTTGCGAGAAAAAGTTGAATTTTGGCTGCGCCCCCTCCCCTAGCAAAAAATTAACACGTTTAGATATTGTAATTATTTTTTTTAAACATTTAGCCCAGAATTTTTAAATTTTAAGAGAGAAAAATGTGTTAGTAGAAAGTTATAGTCATTTGAAATTTTTTAAATCGAAAATATAATTTAAAACAAAAAATGAGTATAACTTTCTACTAAGACATTTTTTTCTCTTAAAATTTAAAAATTCCCGACAAAATGTTGTAAAAATTATAAAAAAATAATAATTACAATAGCTATACGTGTTAATTTTTTGCTAGGGGGGAGCGGGCACAGCAAAATTTCAACTTTTTTCGCAAATTACAAAATATTTTTTTTCTTTACCAAAACATTCCTAGTAGGCTTACTATTAAAACCCCTGAACTTGGCATGGGCCCCGTAAGTAGCAACAGAGATATTCAACTTTAAAATTTCAAAATCCACCCGTGGACTGTCTGCCTATCTCTCTGTCACACTTCTGAACCGTTTGTCCAAGAATGATAAAAAATTAATATTTTAGCTACCTTTTTTAGGGACCAACAGTAACCTAAAGAATTTATTTATACAGTAACCGGCAGAATTCGCGCTCCATATGTTTTATTTATTATTAATTTCTCAGAAAATGTTATTCCTGATAAATGTTGCTGCATACCCTTAAACTGAAAGGCCGCCTACCGATCTTTGAAAAAAAATTAGGATATTCGAGGGAGATGCATATTTTTAACATTAGGGCAATAGTAAAGTAACTACCTTAATTTTTGAATTTATTTAAAATATTTATTTATAAAACTTATTTAGAATTAATGTCCCAATATGAAGTCATAAAAACCTAAAACAGCCCAGTTCTCTCGCTTATTCATACCTAGGGTCTCAAGATTATGGAACAAATTGCCTGCAGTTTTTTTTTAACCCGCAGCACCAAACACGGTATACTAAAAAATCAAACTGTACTACTTTTTAAAGTAAAACGTTACAAAATAAAATCCGTATTGAGCATCTTCATAATCAAATAGGTATGTATATAAAAATTCCATTTTGCAATTTTAATTAAAGATGGTTATCTAAACTAAACATTATTTATTTATTAGATGTATTATTATCTATAACTTTGCTCTTTTGCAAATTATGAAGAAATTTTAATCACTAAGTTTCACAAGATGAAATATCTTAACGTTATAAATTTTATAACTTTCTTAATGGGATAGAGCTATAATTAAGCTAAGAAAGAACTGTAATAATCGAATCCAGTAAAAAAATAGCACAATTTTCTGGGTTTTTAGCTACAAATGCCATGTGGACTATGGCAGTTATGGCACGTAATTTGGCGGTGCCAATGCATTCTATATCTAGCGATATGTGTACCGATATTCAGGGTGATAAAATCTTAACTTTAATCTGTTTTTTTTTATTTATGAACCAAATTTTCAAAATGCCTTGAGTTCATTTTCAGCAGTTTATTTTTTCATTGTTCATTTGTGTTTTATTTGTTTGTTTTCCATTTTCACTTGATGTTTGCATTCCCTTAATAAAAAAGTTAATTTTTATTGATACTAATTTTTTTTATTTATTTATTCTGTGCAACACCAAATTCAAATGCATTTTTCTCAAAAACAGTTGGTTCTAGCAATATTAATAAAGTATACCTTATTTAAGTAGGAAAGGTAGGAAAATAAGAATTTCTATTCATAAATTATTGTGTAAACTGAAGCACAAAAAGTTGGGACGTTTTAGAGTGGCATTTAATGCCATATGTGGCGCCCCCTACAAAATTTAGCAAATTTGAGATCGGATTTGCTTTTCCTATCTCAAAAAAACCCCGCCTACCGAATCTTGTAAATTTATTTAGTATCTTTCAAAACATATTGATAAAAATATAAAATAAAATTTTAACTTTAACACCCCGTATCTCTCTTATTATCACGTTTTTTACTAAGACAAGTTCAGTGGTGGATTTAGGGAGGGGCACAGGCGAACAATAACTGTGGTAGCCTCAACGGGTTGCCTTTCCTGAAACTTAAATTACAATTATTTGATATAGGGATCTGGATTTTTTCAGATTATCGAGAAAATCGACTAATATAAAAAATAATTTGCATTTGAGTTAAAACAGAGGTTCCAAAAAATCCTTAATATGCATGTTTAAACCATAGAATACCCATCAACCCTTCATAGTCTTAATAAAGTTACTGTTATAGCAATGTTGAGAAAAATAACATGAACAGGCGGATAGGCGAGTAACCAAAACTAACATTTTTCACGAATGGGAATTTTGATAATCCTACGAGTAAACCAAGGTATTTTACACATAAATTGCATATAATATTTTTTCTACTACCGAAAAATATGTATTATAAATCAAAATATAAACAATAGGACACATTCCATTTGAATAAAAGGAATGTTTAATAACGGAATTTGTGCAAGGAAAAAAATCTCTGCATTTTTTATTAGCTTAAAAATAAATATTTATTTTAGGATGTCAGACCCTGCGAATGTCAGCTTCTCGCAGAGCAAAGGCCTTGGGAGTCGAACCCAAGTCAGTCAGGATGCCGCGGTGCAATAAGCAGGGAGCCTTCGAACCCATTCAATGCGACAACGAGATCGTAAGTTCCTGCTGGTGCGTGGACGAGATGGGTTTTGAAACGCCTGGAACTAGAGCTCCTGCTGCTGCCTTGGTAAATTGTACAGGTAAGTTAGATAGAGGATATTGCAGAAGTTGCAAAATGTGTGAATACATATTCCGTCCATATTACTTTACATCAGTTTTAGATTACAAAATACATTTTACAAGGACTTGACTTTATTTTTAAAAAAATAAGTTTCTAGACAACAATGGTGAGAAACATGAGAATCGACCGAATCAAGAGTAAAATATATATTTCATCATTATATTTAACATCTAAGTTCAAGAAATCGAATGCACCGTCTACTTTTTAATTTTGATCTGGTTACATATTTTAGTGTTAAAAATGGAAAAATCGGGTCATGGGTATTTAGCACTATAGACATCCGTTTAAATCACCCAGGCACTATCATTACGCATAGTTTATGGGTTCTAGTCTTGTTTCTACTGATAATTTAATAAATTAACCACATGGGATAATTATTAGATATTAGAATGGGTACAGGTTACTCCGGTTACTGGCAATAAACGCGAAATACGAGTGTTTAAATTTAAATTTGCGTAATTTATTATTTTTACGCTTTGGACTTTCGCGTGGGTTACACTGGTATTTGTGTTTGTGTGCTATATGAAATTTCCAATGATGTTTAGGTAGTTCGTTTATTATGTCGCCTGCATTAGTCATATTGTGAGATTGTCGTTCTTCTTCTTTATGTTTTCAACATTAACAACAATTAATAAACCACAGAGATACTCTATGAGTCAACCCCGAATGACCCATTTAATTTATTTAGTAACTCAAACTAGACCTATTTTTAAAAAAATCACAATTTAACAGAAAATTATAACTTTTTTAGTTTTCTAGTTTATGTTTTCTAAAGTGTTTTTTATTATATTGTAACTACCTACTCGAAGACTCAGTTGTTTCTGTGTCCTGTTTTTATACTTGTGTTTTTAACGGTTGTATACAGGGTGTCCGAAAGTCCGAAGTCTTAACATGGTCAAATATCTTGGCTATTAGTAAAGATAGAGACCCCAAATTTTAGGTGTATCTTATTTGGTAATAAATTCACTTTTTTATGTAATTTTACTTTTTAAATCCCCTTGAGGGGTCAAAAATTTTAAATGCAACTCTATGCCGAGTAGCACCTCATTGTAAAAGTCTTCAAAAAAGAAACATTTTACCGAAAAACCCTAGGTCCGTATCTTAATTCGTTTTTAAATAGCAAGTCTTTAAAAATCGTGAAATAAAAATTTAAATACCGTTATTTCTCTTCTTATTTTAAAAGTTGTTCAAAATGACCACCATGAACTTCTTGACAGTAATAAAGTAGATTTTGGAACTAACCTCTCACATTTTCGAGAATGGCAGTTGTTATTTCTTGGCAGAGACTAATCCCATGGTCAGACATTATATTGGACACTTTCTTAAAATCCTTTCACCCGGCTTACACTCTGTGTATCCAGATCATCTTCTATAATTTTGGAACCTGTCTTTATTATTATTTGGTCATGTCTTGTCATTACCAGTATGCCAACGATGATACTATTTCATCTCCACCACTGTCTCTGTCACTGTCTTTCTTTCTCCATACGCGTAATTTTCTTAGATGTTAACGGGTGGCAATAAAAGGATTTATGGATGAATAGTTTTATCCGGTTATTTCCTTAATCTACGTTTGGAACGCCACCCACTGGTTGATTGTTTTGTTTATGACCTCTTGTGTGGGAGCCATAATACTGTGATGTAGGTTGACTTTTGTGTCCTTTTTTTATAAAATTTTGTATTTTATTTCCTCAAAAACTACTTAACAGTATCAAAAAGCACCAATATCAAGATGTAGTACAATCATTATTAAGTAAATAAAAAATTCTAGTAAACTTAACCGATATTTCGCTTGATTGTAGTACCTACTTGATGATTAATTTAATTATAGGTACTATGTAGTAAGGCTATAATAAAAACAATTACTTCTTACTTACTTCAATTTGGAAAAATTTTATAGATTAAAAATGATTAATAATACCTATGTAAATACTTAGAATCCACTTTCACTTCACGTATCCTAAGCATAAACTAGTAATCTAACGATTAATATTGTGGGTGCATAAACATATATGGAGCGCCATCGGGTTAATACCCGCGATATTTGGTTCTAAGAAGTTAAAATAAGCAGTAGCGTAACGATAAACTGGATCTTGCACTGAACGCTTCTTGAAAAAATAGCAAGAGATTCTTTTCTCTTGTAGATAACTATACCACACAGCGCTTTAAGACGAACACTGGATTGGCTAAAATGAATAGAGAGTTACTAGTTGTTTTAGTTTTAAACTAACAACGATATTATTTCTTACAGCTCAAAAGCCTTGCGCAGATGTAACATGCAGGATATTTTGTCCATACGGCTTCGCTTTACATCATGACGGCTGTCCATTATGTAGATGCCGAGAACCGTGTGACGATATTCAGTGCCCGAATGCCTTAGAATGTTATTTGGAAAATCTTGCTTGTGCTGATCCACCTTGTCCTCCAGTACCGACATGTAAGTATAATAAAATAAAGCACAAAATCTCAGTCAGCAACAACAACGCTAAAAAACAAATAATAGGGACATGAACTGATTACTATGTTAAATGGTTAAAACCAACGTCCAGGCTTCTTCAAGTTTTGTACATAACCAGTTTCACGCCAATGGCGAATACATACCATAACAGTTTTACGATTTGGGGCACGTCTTGACCCCTGTTCCGTATTGTTCTTCTATCGAATTACTTCTAATGTACCTAAGTTTCTACACAAAAAACACGTTCTCGAATTGAGTAATGTATGACAATTCGAATGGACATTTGAATAATGTTTAAAAGCCTAAAATTTTATTATTTTTTGGCGACAATCAACAAATTTTCATAGAAAAATGACGTCTTAATAAAGTTTAAACAAAATCGATTTTCAAGGTTTTTCTAGTGCTAAAGATAATTATAATATCTAATTCTAATTCTTTGCTGTAAGTACTCTTTTGTAGTTTCTAATAATATAATAAAAAAGTTGTGCAACAAAGCCATTTGGTAATGTATCTTCAAGTAATCATCATTATTTACTTTATTGACCCTTTTCTTAAAGTTCAGGGGCGCACCAGTTCGATGCAGTATTGTGCAACCGGTGCATGGATGCAAAGTGCATCTAAAACGTGACAATATACCATTATTAAGATGCAAATTGCGTGTAGGAATGTATTAGTGAAGGATGTGCTGCGAAATATTTGCTAAAGATTCTTGCTTAAATGTCATGTAGATTTTATTAATCACTCTGTTGGGATGGGTGTTGAGTAAATAACTTCTTTAAGATACCACGCCTTGGGTGTCTTACATTAAAATTGTTTTACGGAAGACGGTATAGGTTGTGAAAGTCTCAGTATCATAACCAAACGGAATAAAATCCTTAGGAAAAGGGTATGTCTTCTGAAATCAAGAAAACTTGAAAAATACTTTAGCTTGGAAGAGGTTTATGAGAAGACAATCAATTTGGCTACCTTTTGGTAATAAAATTAGTAACACAATAAAAAGTAAAAAAAAACATCAGTAATGAAATGTTTTGGTACTGAATATTTAATTACTGTACAGGGTGTTCGCAAACGCACCTACATAGTATTCAGAAAATACATGCCTTAAAGTCTGTTCAAAGAAACGCAAATAATTTCACGCTGAATGTTATGATAAAGAGTTTGTGTCGCATTTTTAAAGTCCCAACTATTCTCTGTCACACCTTTAACCAGAGTACTAGTTTCTACATATTAAACAATATTTACACCTATGGAAATGTTTGTCAATGTCTTTATTAAATAAACCAATTATTTAATTTAAAATACATCTTATTCAAGTGCAATTATTAAATAATACGAACATTTAATTAAACTGAAAAGAATATGATATAAACTAAGCAATACAGTAAAGATATTAAAATTCAAAAACTCCACAGATAAATTCAACACATTTTTCTATATCTGAATTAATTTCTGATTAATTTTTCATTGTATTAGTAAATTATTTAAGAAATAGCCTTCTTTCTAGGAGACCGTTGGAGCTTTATTAAATAATATGTGGTTTGCTTACATTTTTTTACAATCAGAATAAAAAGAGAGTACAGAATAGAATATAAGAAAGAAATATAAAAACTTAAACAATGAATGTAGGAAGAATATAGAAGAATGTACAATTAATTAAGAGATAATTAATTCTACTATCCTAGATTTTGTCCTACCCATAAGGCTTGGTTACAAAGCATAATGCACTTGGATGTACATACATCTAATGTTAATGTACAACCTTACCTTCCTCATTTCAAGTTGATTTTTCCGGTTAAACAATTGAATGTATCTGTCATGAACACTTTGTATAAATATGATTTTAAGGGCAGACAAGAAAACAATAACAAAACATTGGCTTATTTACTGACAATAAGTAGAGCGCAAAAACGATTCTTCGCAGTAAAAAAACTTTACTTAGATTATATTGGTACAAGTTCAGTGTGCATCTAGGTACATGTATATGTATGTATCTTACTGGTTTTTAAATCTACTTTTTTTCAAACCCAACCAGATTTATATATTTTCATTTTTATGCTTTATATTTGGGATTTTCGGAAATCCGATTAATCAGCTGTTAAAATTTTAAATGTAACCCTATGCATTGTGGTATCTCATTTTAAAGGTCTTCGAAAAAGAAACATTTCACCGCAAGCCCGAGGTCCGTATCTTAATTCGTTTTTAAATGGCAAGCCTAAAAAAAAATTAAAAATCGTGACAAAAAATGTTACTTTATTTCTCTTATTACTTTAAAAAGTTACACCTGACATTCTCGACAATGTACGAAGTGAGTTCCAAAATCGACTTTTTCACTGCCAAGAAGTTTATGGTGGTCATTATGAACAACTTTTAAAAAGTGTGTATAAGAGAAATAAAGGTATTTAAATTTACAGCCAGATTCTCCAACGCTAATCCGGTCTAATTTGACAACCAAAAGTGTAAGAATAAGACAACTAAGTTTTATACCATGAATTTATGACTGAGCTTTATCGCAAATTTATAAAGAAAAAGGCAATTTTAGTACGCACCTTTAATAAGAATAGTACTAAATTTAATACAGCAACTCGTTCCAAAATGAAAATCATTTGGAAACTAAGTAAATCGCTGAAATATCAAAATAATTTATAGGTTTTTAATGAAGACTTAGTAACAATAACAGGACAAAAACCTGTCAAAACATAACTGATCAACTATTCGATATGAATTTAAACCAGTACTAAATCTTAAACCTTCGTAGTGAATCTGAACGTTAATTTTTTTTCACGATTTTTAATTTTTAAAGACTTGAAATTTAAGAACGAATTAAGATACCTACTGAAACGGCTTGCAAGTGAACGACTCTGGATACAAACTATAGTGCTAGGAGGCCCTAACTTACCATGCAAATATTAATCTGTTTATATGTCTAGTTTTCAAGAAATTGTAAAAATTTAAGTTAGCAGCCAAAGTAAAAAACTGAAACGGCTTGCAAGTGAACATCTCTGGATACAAACTATAGTGCTAGTAGGCCTTAACTTACCTTGTAAAAATTAATCTGTTTGTATGTCTAGTTTTCAAGGAATTGTAAAAATTTAAGTTAGCAGCCAAATTTGTAAAAAACTGAAACGGCTTGCAAGTGAACATCTCTGGATACAAACTATAGTGCTAGTAGGCCTTAACTTACCTTGTGAAAATTAATCTGTTTGTATGTCTAGTTTTCAAGGAATTGTAAAAATTTAAGTTAGCAGCCAAATTTGTAAAAAACTGAAACGGCTTGCAAGTGAACATCTCTGGATACAAACTATAGTGCTAGTAGGCCTTAACTTACCTTGTGAAAATTAATCTGTTTGTATGTCTAGTTTTCAAGAAATTGTAAAAATTTAAGTTAGCAGCCAAATTTGTAAAAAACTGAAACGACTTGCAAGTGAACGACTCTGGATACAAACTATAGTGCTAGTAGGCCCTAACTTACCTTGCAAATATTAATCTGTTTATATATGTAGCTTCCCTTGTCTTCTGACGTCCACGATATGTTAGTACTTAGGCTTGAAGTCTACGTGAGCTCAGATAAAAAAAGGCTCACAAGCCTATTTTAGTGTATCTATTGTACATAATTTTAAAAGTTTGGGAAAGATCTATTCACTTCATCAGTTATCCTACCTCTATCGTGCGACATTACTGTGTCCATATCATTAAAAAATCACTTTCTTATTTGTAAATAGTGCGAATATTAAACTAGGAATAAAACTAATTAACGAACTAATTAAATCCCTGCACCTTAAGTTCAAATAATGAAATTGTGAAAAGTCTAGAAATGCTACAGGAGTGCCTAAATCACGTTGACAGCTGCAGGACTAAATGTTTGTGGGTTATTGCCTTCTGTTAAAGTTCAGGGGCTTGTTTTATAGTCTTATGCAACTCGCGACAACCTGTTCAGTCGATTAATGAAAAGTGCAGTAGAAACGTGATGATTTATTAACTGAACAGAAATAATTTATGGTATTTTTTCAGAAAAAAGCGTTGTGCTTGAAAGATGTAAATTTTAATAAATAATAGCTTGCTCGTTACACACAGAAAAAAATAAACTTTTAAAATAAAGAAAATTACTTAAAACTAATACATCGTGTCGTTGATATCATTCATAGAAATATTTTTTTAAAGCAACCTACCCATTAGTGTTTATTGTTAACTATTCCCTTCTTTTGTACTTTTTGAAAAGAATGTTTTGGTGTTATCTAGAGTAAATTTTAATTAAATCGTGACTGTTATTTTGGAAAATCCTAAAATAAACAAAGCGTGGATGTGTTTCTGTTATTAAATAACACAAACAAACTTTAAATCTGTCTGTAACAATAACTATTCTTGGGTTAAAAAATGTATCAATTTGCAATACTTTTTACAGAAACGGAAATGCTTAGACACTTTCAAGGGTATCCGTATCTATATTCTTATAAACAAAGAAAATCTAGTTATTTGTGTTAAAGAAATTATAAGCAATGCGTAATCGTTTAAATAAATTAAATGCAGCAATTGAGCGATAGAAGTGTGCACTAATTATTAATTAATGATATTCTGTTATTATGAATAATATTAAAATTAAGATAAAAAAGGAGTGCACTGTATGATAAATGCTTTTATTTCTTCTTAACATCTCTCTTTTCACTCATTCATGTCTCCTTTTTGTCACTGAAGTTAGTTTGCTCGATAGATTTAGAATCGAGGACCATTATTGACATTTTAGGGCAATCAGGGTTACTTTTAATCTGGCCAACTATATGGTCCCCCACTAGGGCTTGCAATCCCGGAATTGATCCCCGAAGGAACAAAATCCCGGGATCCCGGGATTAATCCCGAAAAATTGTAACTTAATAAAGGTAAATTATTTTTATTTATAATATTGTAATCGCTGGGTCTAGATACTTGAAATTTGCACAGAGGTTTCTTATATTTTTAGAAAATCAACCCCTAAGGGGGTGAAATGGGGGTTGAAAGTTTGTAATGGAGTAAAATTGTTATACCGCGGACGAAGTCGCGGGCGCAAGCTAGTTTTAAAATAAAAACAAAACAAAGTTCACGTAGAGGACACATAAAAGTATAAGAAGTAAAAATAATTTGAATTTTTTTACATAAGTACTTAAATGAATCGTCCAGCGTTGCCATATCCCGCGTTAAACATTATTTTTTAGGAAAAATACTGCGATGATGCTTGAAGCGTTAATTTACAGTTTTTTTTTCCTGATCCCTGATCGCACTAAAATGTAAATAATGGCATCTCGCCCTTCTTTCTAAATCAGTGATTTAGACAGATTTTAGGTCATCAGGTATGTACGAGCAAATGTATCGAGCCTACGACCGTAGCCCATCATCTATACCATTTACGGAAGAAATATAAATTTTTTTGAAACAGATCATAAAATTATATAATAAATTACACAACAGCATGTTTTCGAAGTTTTTAAACGAACTACCATTAATTAAATGAAACATTTAGCCATCATTTTATTGTCCTTGATAAAAAATTACAGGACGGGTAAAAATTCCTAATTCATCCTTTCTAAATCGTGAACATGATTTATAAACTTAATTTATAATTTTATTAAAAGTGTAATAATATGGGCATGAAATGCCATTACACGACCTGTCACAAACTAATTGATTTGTAAAAGGAATTGGCAAATTGGTCATTAAATTAAAATTTATTAATATTAAACTTGATCATGATTTAAATTGTAAGATCACAAATTTAAACCGTGTTTAAAAATAGGCATATTTGTGTCGATTTTAAATGTCAAGTGCTATATTGCTTTATTAAAGTCTCCAGAATAATTATAATAAATAAATATATTATAAAAAATAATCCCTTTTTTTCACACACTTGGCACTGACCATCTTTCTTTTAAACTTTATAGATAAAGTTCTTCTAGGAAAAACCAAAAATAATTTAAACTTTCACTACAACACATATATTCGTACCTTCTAAAAACGTTACACACAAAATACTACGCCTTGGAAACTGTTTAAGCAATGAATGAACGGGACTACGGCATGTGCTACGGATAAAAAGCGCCGTAGCCACTATCACTCTAAATTTCGTCACTACGCAATGTAAATAAGTTACTAAAAATTTATTATCACGAAAAAAAATGTTATATTGGTACTTGTAATAATGCAATCATATGCTTAATGGAAAATCCTATAGTTTGGAAATAACTGATCTTATATGTATATGGTATGCAGTTAGTAGATTTTAGTAGCAACTTTGGTAGCAACCGTAAAACAGTTGTGGCCATGTACATGTCGCCTAGTATGGGCACAACCTTTATGCAACTCGAACACGATCTTGAAATTTCACTTGTGGTTAAAATTTCAATTTGCTCTTGCAGCAATATTTATAATAATAATTTATACGTGCCTACATTTTTTATTGATATTTTATTTCAATAAATATCAATCATTTCACAATTATCGATAGATTATTGGTATACAACCAAAAGTTTATATAATAGTATAATAAATATTTGGTCGTATAATCCGTGATTTATAACATTTGATTTGTCAAAAACCTGTTTTTTAGCTTTATAATATTTGGATTGGCAGAACGTGTACGATATAAGAGGTTTGATCATTAGATATCATCGTCACCTCTGACCTTGTTAATAATTTTAACAGCCAGAAAAAGCTTCTGTGCGAAAAAAACTTCGGTCACGTGATTTCTTACTATTAAAAGCGTATTTTGCTCACATATTTCTATTAAATGTATAGGGATAAAACTTGGAATAGGTAAATTTTAAAGTCTTAAAGAATATGTTAAAACCAATTACGCCGAAAAGTTAAAAAAAAACAAAAAATGCATTTATGTTTTAAAAAGCATGAATTTTTTACACCTCTCGTAATTATTGTTTTTTCCATTGCATGTCTATTAAAATAAAGCAATTACTGTGGGTTATTCCTTATCTACAACAGCGACATACAGATGTCGCTGATCTACAATCATAAATACCACAGGCTATAGCATACGACGAAGAATTAATAAAATATACCAATATACCATTATTTTTGTTGGCAATACACTTTTAGTAATTAATTTTTATTGCATGGTGCCGAAATTTAGAGTGAGAGTGGCAACGTCGCTTCACGGGGTATCGTCTGCTTCATTGAAGAAATCTGAAAGGCGTAATTTTGTTTATACTTTTCAGAATGGTCGGAATATACCTGTGTAGTGATATTTTACGTGATTTTTTCTGACTGGATTTTATCCATAAACTTTGCCGGATGATGCGCCAATGAAAACAGTGTGTAAAAATGGATTATGGTATAGCAAACAGAATGCTAGTTACGAATTAATGCTGTCGTCACCTATTGCTGAAGATCAATGGGTGATACTAATAATTTCCACTTTCAAATTGATTTAAATAACATTTCAAAATTGCAAAAGAGAGAATTAGAATGTCAGTCTATATAAACTATATATTGTCCTTCTCGTCTGTCATCAAAGTCATCTCTGTATATGTTCATCGACGAGTAGCCGGATCCCTGCAAAATTACGTGATCTACTGAAATAGTTTTAAAGGCAGAAAAACAATTGGAAAGACACCCTGTGTGATTTTATTTATTTATTTATTTATCGTATGGCACACATCTCACAGTATAACATTCTATAAGTATTGGCATTTGGCTCTACTTATGCCTTCAATGTTTAACTGGCAAATTCGGACTGAGGGTCCAATATTTCTAGTCTTTTGGTTTTGAGAAAAACCATGGATTTCTGTATGGTTAGCCATTGTGATGTGTAGTAGGCAGGAGATCGAGAAGATAGTCTGGCTGCCAGTATTGCTAGTTCATTTAGCGTTACCCAGGGTGCACGTGTAGTATTCTACTACGGACGCGAACTAGCTTTACACCCCACCCTGTGTGATGAAATGGGCTTATTACTCACCTGGAGGCGTCAAGACTTATTACGTCACTGACACATAACAATTTTAAATAACTAAAAAACAAGACTTTCAAAATACATACATACAGATTATTGTTCAAGATAAACCAAGCAAAGGACTAAATTTTGAAATTCATGTAAATTTTCGATGCAAACTTAACATAAACATTTTCCCACGCGAAGAGTAGACGCTATTTTACTGTAAACAATAATAAATGGCTTATAATATTTATTTCAAAGGTTAACGTAAAACGTTACTAGCAATTTTATCTCATTTGTTTCTCAACCTTGTGCATCTAAGTGCAATTGTTTGGCGTGTTTTCAACATTACGAAAAGTCGCCAACTACGACTAGTACCCAGTGAAAGTGACACTTATTTCTTGGGATGGTACCGACATCGTATCAAGCATCATTTTATGCTAGTTTTTGTGTTGAAAACCCTATCTAATCTTGCTTATCGTATTACAAGGTATATCAAAATATATTGAATTATTAAAATTTTTTGATTCTACGGTTAATTTCATGTTTTCTTAATATCAAATACATTTCATTCGCGAATCATGTTCTGGTGAATTTTAATCTATCTATTTCAATTATCTTACGATCTTAGAATACAATTTAATAACAAAATGGGATAGTTAATTCAGTGAGATAAAACCCGTGGTCTGATGTTTGCGGACGATACGATGTTGAAAGGAAAAGCACAACTCTCCTAGGATACGCCAATATGTTATTTGACATTCGCGACAAAGTTTAGGCAACCAGTAATATACACTTTTTAATTTTTGTTGTCTAAGCGAAAGGGACTGTCTGTATCGAGATCATAGCCTATATACCATTAAAGCCTATATACCATTAAAGCAATGACTTTTATTACGGAGACGATCAACCGGAAACGTCAGCTCCAAGAAAAAGAAGAAAATTAGCAAATGAAATCGCGGGAACAGCCCCATAATAATATATATTAGGATTAGGTAAAAATAAAAAAGGGTTTCGTTTATGATTATGGCTCGCCTACTTCTAATCTAAACACCAAAACTAATGGAACCTAAAGTGATTTAAAAATTCGTGACCTTTAATCCAATGATATTATTTATAACTTGTAGGTGCAGTCAAAATTCTTTGTTTAATGAAGATTCTTAACAAGTCAAGGATGATTTTGAATTGTTATTTAAAGCAGGTAGACCATTTATTATCGCGCGAAGACGACGTACCTTTATTTATTCTTTATTGACTTTAAAAGTTCAAGGGGTTGTCATATTGGGTGTATAAGTTTACTTATGGAAAATAAAGGTTATGGTGGTAAATTGCTATTGCAGAAACATGTCAACGGGGCACGACTTGGCTATTTGATTGATTTACTGCAGTAATTGAAAAGAAAAACTGTCGAAAGTCAGGCTATTCTACTATTTATAAATGCACCTAATCAGCACTTCAATACAATCTTAAAAATTATTCTAAAGAGAAGACAAAGGTATGTTTTTAGAAGCAGAATTTTAGAACAGAAAGAAACTGTTTCAAAACTGCCAGATATTGTCGTGCCAGGCTGCTCTGGTTGGGTTGCGTTGGGTTGGGTTTGACTTGAACTTTTCACTAACACATTTTTCTCTTAAAATTTAAAAATTATCGACATAATGATGTAAAATTTGTTTACAAAAAATAATAAATAAAATACCTAAACGCGTTCATTTTTTCCCAGGAGAGGCTCAACAAAAATTCAACTATATTTCGCAGATTACAAAACGTTTTTTTTTACCAAAACATTCCCAGTGGACTCACTATTAAAACCCCTAAATTTGGTACTGGGCCTGTAAGTAGGAACAGAGATATACAACTTTGAAGTTTCATCAGCCGCCACTAGTGTCAACGTGACGTCGCTGGCTCATCAGAATACCATTTTTTCCGGTATTCATTGATAAATTAAAGATTTAGCGAGGCGTACTGTTTTGTGTGCAACTTTCCAGGCAAAATGGATTGTTTTCATTCGGAATTGTCTTTTAAGAGGTTTGCTCTGCGGAATACAGAATACAGAAAAGCCATTGCGGTGACGCGCGGAGTCCGAATTATAACGCTCGTTCCATGTCCTACACACGCACAATGTTTGAAACAAAATCGGAACTGGAATGCAATGTCGGTTTACAATGTTAGATCATTTAATAGTTTTTGTTAATTTCGTAATTTTAAAAAATTTTTTTAACAAAGCGTTTACATAGTTAGGTATCTATATCTATATTTTTCGCTTATTTATCTATACTCTTTTTTTCAGGCAAACGTGGAAGAAGTCTCGAAAATATCTGCCCCTTAGCAGATCCTCTGAGGATTAGTGACACAGTTCGTCCTTTCTTATGTGGAAATGATCCAGGAAAACCTACTTGTCCACCCATGTATCAGTGTTTAGTACAAAAAGGTAATTTAATTGTTTTATATCTGCTACAAGAAATAGACTATAAAATTCGATAAAAATCGATATCATCCGATTATGCATATCATAAATTAAATTCTAATGAAAGAAATAATTTTAACCAGCAAGTTTACACTGTACTGAACAAGGCCAGCTCTACTGGATTGAAACACAAGATAAAAATCGACAATATCGCGATTTGCTCTTCGCAGCAGCAGAAATTCACGTTTAGAATACCATATGCCGATATGAATAAGCGACGAAAAAACATCAGTTATCATAATCGGAATACGCTGTTCACTATCCAATATGAGTTTATAAGTGACAGCGTGGTTTAGGTAATACCTATATAATTCGAATATTCGATTATGACAATTAGACGACCCTTCTATGGAGTAAGCCTATTGCATTCTTAGCTTGTTCGAAAAGTTGTACATTTTCGAACGATATAGGAATCCTTGCCTAACAACATATTAATTATAATTTCAATGATTTTCAGGTAATGATTATGGTGTTTGTTGTCCGGCCTCGCTAAAAATTCAAAAAACCGGCCAATGTCCCGCCAAAGTAGAGAACAAAGACCTGGATTGCGGAAACTTGTGTTCTCACGATTTGGAATGTCCTTCAGTTCAGAAGTGTTGTCAAACTGAACTCTGTGGATCATCGTGCATGCATCCTGAGAACGTTACAGGCATGTATACTACGAATTTTCATAAGGGTTCAGGATTTCTAACTACTCACCTGCTTGCTATTACTTTATGCTTAATCATATACTTTATAATACTTACAGTACTTTTATATATTCTATGCCCACTTTTTCCATCATGTCAATCATATTTTAACTAAGGAATATGCAGATAACTTCACATGTGTGTTAGTGCTTTTAATATCTAATTTTTCATTTAATAAAGTCACAATAACAAAGTAACCAATAAACATACGGTCGTGGTCAAAATAAAGTTTCCATTTTCCGTCAGAAAAATCATTAAAAATACAACTTTATTTTGGCCACGACTGTACATATGCATTTAATTTATGTTCACTCGTAGACAAAATAATCGTACATCAAAGTCACAGTCTATGTACCAGTTCCTTTAAGAAAGTAAGTTACGAATCGTTTAGATTGATTTTTTCCGACAAATCCTATTTTTACCCGACGTTATTCCACACTATTGTTCTTATTTATGATTCCTTTTGAGTTTATTTCATCCGTTTTATCTAAGAATACCTCCCACTAATTTAAATCGTTTAATTTTTCGTTAAAGTTATAAATAAATAGATTTATTTGCATCGGGGACGTGCAAAATTTCAAAATTTTTGAATTTTCAAATTTTCGAAGGTTGCGATGAAAACAAAGAATTGCAGTTTATTCACTCGAAATTATTAAGATATGATGTGTCAAAATTTCGCAAAACTGGCGGTTTTTGTTACAAAATTGAAAGGTTCGTGGACCGATTTCGGCTTGAAATACCTATACATGAATAAGATTTTAAGAACCTTCTACTTTAACTGCAGGGATATGTCATTTGATGAGTTACGCATTAAATGCCATTTTGATTGATTTTTCGATGACCCTACAACACTGGAATTCGCCATGTACTCATTATGAGTCATAACTTCACACAATGAGATCACGTTTTACAAGTTTTGAAATTCGTGCGAAAATTTGCAGTTAAATACTTTTTTTTTGTTAATAAAGACAGAGGAAGAGCCTTATTCTTACTAAAATCTCAGAAATTTCAATAAAAATTCAATTATTATAGTGTTAAACGTATACTACAGGTTTCTAAGGTAAGTATTGTAAATATCAACCGTATGTTGTTGCATGTTCATAAGGACTAAATTATCTGCTTCTATTTTTCTCTCTTCTATTCCTTTAGCTATGTAGCTAGACGCAGGTTAAAAAGAAGCCAGAGCTCACTAGACGACAAAATTGACAAAGGTGCGAAATAATACGATAATGAAGACAAAGACGAAACGAAAACATTCCCCTTAGCAAATCGGATGAAGAGGATGCCACTTTCTTAATTTAACTCGCCAGCTGGATTCCGTTGAAGCCAAGCACACCATTTATTTGCAACAGATCGAGAAACGGTATCTTACAGCTAAAACTCTAGCGCGGCAATATTAATGTCAGTTGTCATTCGTTGACCTCCTGTATCCCTAGCTCTGTGCACGCAACTCTTAAAAACTTATGTGCAAGCACCGCACCACGAAAACCTTTTGCAGGCAACCACGTATACAACTACAGAATTTTAAATTAGATGGCCTGAATGCAACGTTCTCAACCTATTTGAAATAACGGTCATTGAGACAATAGTTGAGTTTTATTGAGCAACTCGAATACTGTACATAATTACTTATAATACGTAACCTTCCGTCATTAAACACTTAAATGTTTGAACTACGTTACATAACGATGAATATGATATTTTTCAGAATGTTTTCACCAGCGCGCTCTGTCTGAAGTTTTAGCAGTCAGCGAAAGGGCAGGCAGAGGGTATGTTCCACAGTGTACTGAAGATGGACAATTTGAGCCAAAACAATGCAGCAGGAATGGTTTGGTTTGTTGGTGCGTCGATAGAATGGGACGAAAATTAAAGGGGTCAATGGGACCAGGTGATATTGTCAACTGTTCTATGGAAGATGGTAAGTAGCTGTTACAATAACTGAATGAGTGACTTACCTCTAGTAATCTCCTAGTATAAATTAACAGTTTCGTTTGTTTTCCTTTTGACAGCTCGTTCTCTAACAATGGCCCGTAGTTTGGACAAAAATGGAAATGAATGTGAACACTTAGAATGTGCAGCTGTTTGTGAATATGGCTTTAAACTGGGTGAAGATGGTTGTCATACTTGTAAATGCGATGATCCATGTGATGGATACACTTGCCCTGAAGACGAGGAGTGTGTTAATGTTAAGGAATCTAGTTGCACAGACTTTTTGTGTCCATCATTACCAGTCTGTAAGTAAAATTCCAACAGATATTACGTAAATTTTACGTACATGTTATGTAAATCTTAAGTTTACATTAAATTTACATAATATGTACGTAATATTTACATCAAGAAGTTATTATTCTTGTAAATATATAAATTTTGTTGAATAATATTTCCTCAATTTAGGTCGGCCAAAAGCAGTCTATGCTAATCCTTGCGAGCAGGGAACACCTCTTACCGATGACCTGAGTGGAGCACCAGTGGCATGTGCATTGAGATTAGAAGATGGTTAGTATAGTTGTATTTTCTGTAGCTCCATCTTGGATTTACGTTCCATTTATCTTTTAGGAACTGTTTGTCCATCTTCTCATGAATGTACAGCCGTACCTGGATCAACCCAAGCTGTCTGTTGTCCGACTGAAAGTGCTGAGGAGGTTGATCACCTTGAAGGAGAAGCTTCCGAAGATTACACTCAAACCGAAGAACGACCTCAAACTAGTAAGTTTTCTTGTTCGAATTAGGTTTCTCTAAGATCCATTCTGTCATTTTTTAAAGATAACGTGTCGGTCAGCTTCCAACAAATTTTAAATGTGTATTCACTTAGGGATAAAATAAGGAAAAAAGGAAAAAAATTCAGTGTTCAGTATTTATTTTGTTACGAGTTAGCGTTTCTTTCATGTCAACTTTTAGAAAGCAAAAAAGGGATTAAAGAAATTTTTAAAAATGCTTATTATTTATTACAACTTACAGTTTCTTTGATGTCAAAGCTGTTAGAAAGAATAACGGAAAGGAAAAAAGAAATTTTATAAATATGATTATTATTGATTACAACTTACCATTTCTTTGATGTCATAACTGTTACAAAGAAAAAATGAAAGGAAAATGTTCATTATTTATTTTGCTACGACTGACCGTTTCTTTGATACCACCTTTAAAAAAGGAAAAAAAAATCGGGTAAAATGTTCATTATTTATGTTGTTGTTTATGTTATTATGTTTCTCCGATGTAATAACTGTTAGAAACAAAAAGGAAAAGAAAAAACTGTAAAATGTTCATTATTTATTCTGTTACGACTCACCGTTTCTTTTAAAAAAGAAAAGAAATAAATTGCCTTAAATGTTCATTATTTATATTGTTATGACTTACCGCTTCTTTGGCGTTTTAACTGCTGGAAAGAAAAAATGAAAAGAAAAAAGATTTTGTAAAGTGTTAATTATTTGTTTTGTTAGGACTTACCGTTTCTTTGATTCCTTTAAAAAAGAAAAGAGATAAATAAAGGAATTTTATAAAATGTTTATTATGTTGTTAAACTTACGGTTTCTTTAATGGCATAACTTTAGAAAGAAAAAATGAAATTTGGTAAATTGTTCAGTATTTTCTTACGACTTACCGTGTTTTGCTGCCATAACTTTTAGAAAGAAAAAGGAAAGAAAGGAATGTTATAAAATGTTCATTATTTATGTTTTACGACTCGCCGTTTCATTGATCTCATAACTTTTGCTTATACGATTTGCAGTGTATAACTTATTTTAAATTGCTGTAACGTTGAAGTGGACTAGGTCTTTAAAATAATTTTAAAATTTTTTTAGTGTGTGAATACCTTCAGGAATTTTCCGAAAATATGGAGGGTACTCGAGATGGAATGACTTTAGCTCTACCAATTCCTGAATGTGATAGTGATGGAAACTATCAGGCAACCCAGTGTGATCCAAAAACAGACGAATGTTGGTGTGTCGATAATTTTGGAACTGAAATACCTAGATCAAGGTAAAATAAAGAACATTAATATTAATAATTATTTATGATAATCTAAATGTAGTTTAGTCTGTGTGTGCAAAGCAGGTTTAAGATATAAAGATTAATAGCTTTTATATTCCAGGACACAAGATAACTCGACTAATTGTGAAGATCTAAGGAAATCCATGGATTGTTTGGACTTTACTTGTCGAATGGGATGTGAATATGGATTTATTTTATCGGAAGAGACGGGTAATTACAAAAACAGCTTTTATTGAAATAAGTCCTAACTACTATCATTGCCGCTAAAAATACCATTGCCAATAAAATTGAAGACATAGGTGGGTGAAGGTGATATACTGCATTTTTTCGTTTACATTTTCTGGATATGGGTGAAGTTGTTACGTCTAAGTATATTCAATGTTTACGACCTTCAAAAAATCATGTTTTAAAAGTGGAATTCACACATCAAATGTCAACAACAATAAAATATACCTACCTTTATTGTCATTATCTTAAAATCATAATTTTTGCACATGTCATCTTCATCCACTCGTACCCTCCAATTATGGCGTTGAAAACCGAAACTAGATGCTAAAAAATACGTCAATTAGGTTGCCCCACGTGTCAGTGCAGAGATCCATGTTACGGTGTGGCGTGTAAAGAAGACGAACAATGTCAGTTAGTGGAGGTCAGCTGTAAAGACCATTATTGTCCTCCTGTACCAGCTTGTGAGTACTATATAAAATTTTACCAACAAAAATGATCGAATTATTTCAAATTTCATTGTCCTACATCGGAAAATAACCTAAAATAAAATATGGTAATTATTTAGATTAACGTAAACAGCGAATTTTTTCATGAAATTTTGCACAGACCCTAATTTTGGGTCGTAGAACACGAATCGGAAGTCAGTTTTTGGCGGTCTCGTAAAAAAAAATTTTTTTTTGCTCCCCCAACCAGGGCAAAAAGGTGGTCAGGTTTGCTCAGTTTTGATTGATATAGATATATATATATATATATATATATATATATATATATATATATATATATATATATATATATATATATATATATATATATATATATATGTATCTATATCAATCAAAACTGAGCAAACCTGACCACCCTTTTGCTCAGCCAACAAATTTAAAGAAATTCATTGAAAAACTAACCTAAAAGTTTAAAAACATTTTTTAGGCGACCGCCAAAAACTGACTTCGGATTCGTGTTCTACGACCCAAAATTAGGGTCTGTGCAAAATTTCATGAAAAAATTCGCTGTTTACGTTAATCTAAATAATTACCTGAAATATTACGTAATATTTGTAAATAATGGGCCTGTTTTCCTTATTGAAAATGTTAGTAGTCAAATTATAAAATTCGAATCATGCCCATGCCCATTTGCAGGCAACAAAATATTTAAAGATTTCCGTAATAAATAATAATAATAATAATAATAATAATAATAATAATACTTCTTTATTTCAAATTACATACATAACATAAGAATTACATACATAAAATGAAATGACGTCAATAAAAAAACTTAAAAGGTAAAGTTCAAAAAATCGTTCATTGTGTATGGTTCAATATCGATTAACAAGAAGGGCCCAGTTGTCAACCAATAATATTTTAAATTAATTTTTAGGTTTACCCAAGAAAGTTGGCCAATGCCCATATTTAGTCCCAGCAACTTCAACCACGTGCGATTTTGAGTGCAATTCAGATTTAGCTTGCAACAGTAGTATGAGATGTTGTTCCAATGGTTGTGGAACTCAGTGTGTAGAACCACTATTATACACTGGTAAAAACCCCATCTTAGATACACTAAAATATATATTAATATACATATCATTAATTACAACTATTTTATATCTCTAAGCATAAAAATTAGTATAAAGGGAGCATATTATGTATTTATCTAAGGAAATACAGTACACGAGAATCATAGTTAAAAAAAACAATAAAACATATTTTTAAATCCTTCTGTTTAGCTTGCCAGCACCAGAGAACACTGGCGCAACATCAGTCTCACGAATCCGGAATACCAGCTGGAAAAGTCTATATCTCCACGTGCAATGAAGACGGAAGTTACACAACTAAGCAGTGCCATCCAGGAACTAAAGAATGTTGGTAAGAACCAATTTTGAATAAAACTTATAGCAAACCAACAAGGCGACGCCGCCGCTTCTACCGAAAATTTTCACACTGACACTGTAAAACTTCCCCGCTTTCTATCTGAACACCTTAACATAGTATTCGGCCATTTTCATCAGAACAATACACCAACGGAAAAATAATTTTCCTCAATGTAACTTAGTAATTTCCAAGATTACCTTTTGCAACACTTTTAAAAATGACATTTCATTATTGATTGTAGGTGTGTTGACGAGAAGGGATTTGAACTGTCGAAAACTAGATCCAGAGATTATAATATGTCTTGTGATTCTACTCAAAAGTCGGAATGTCCTGAACTTGATTGTGCCGAAGACTGTGAGCACGGATTTGAAATGGATGAAGACGGATGTAGAACTTGTGAGTGCATTGATCCTTGTTCAAGAATTTCGTGTAGAGGTAAGTCTGTACTCAGAAATCCCACGTTTAAAAAAAATTGGAAAAAAATTAAATTTGTACTGAGAGTTGAAAAATGGTACATGGGCAAATGGGAAATAATCGCGTTTTTGGACATTTTTTGAGAAAAATGTCAAATTTCACAGTAAAAAGTCACGTGTCATGTGCATGTCATTTGGCATCTGTTTTAAAGCAAAATCAAAATTTTCCTTAATATCCTATCCTATATATATATATATATATATATATATATATATATATATATATATATATATATATATATATATATGAAATAACTTGTTTACAGGAGAGGGTGAGACATGCAGGTTAGTATCCGTAGAATGTGTAACCTCGCCTTGTCCTTCAGTACCAATGTGCTTACCGAAAAAAGAAAACCCCTGTCAAAATGGAGAACCACTCAAACTGGGTAATTCTGAAGAACTATTTACTTGCGGACCAGAATCCGAAAGCTGTCCGTCTTCTCATAAGTGTCAACTCAGTCCTGTTGGAGAGTATGCGGTCTGTTGTTCAAAACCAAGTATGTATATATTATTTTAATCGCTATATACCATAAACATTTTTAATTGGCACTTTTCAAAAAAGGGTAGTAAATGTAAATCAAAGTTTATAGCACAATAGCTCAGGTTTTCACCCCTCCCTGTCTACCACAAACAACCGTCAATACAATTGTAAAACATAAAAGAAAATTTTACAAACACAATAGACAAACAGCGCAGACAGGAAAAGTAAAAGGCAAAAAAGGTGAAAAACAACGACAACAATAAGGAAACATAGTACTGGTCGATCAGCAAGGTGCAAGCAGCTGAAAAACTCCTCCCGGGTATAATATGCCTTGCTGACCAAAAAGCTCTTCACACCCCTCCTAAACTTCCTTTCACATAGCTGCCTTTTTAGTCCAAGAGGAAGATGATTGAAAACCCATATGTAGGCGGGGTTGCACGGCTTCCGGTGAGATTGTGTGTGCGATCCCTAGTGCAAACCACAAAAATGCGGAGATCTGGAGTGGATGCTCAAAAATCGATTCTGATACCGGGTGTCATGCATATATCGGTAGCAGCTTTACTCGAGTGGGATCTGTTCTTGCATTGAAGTGGTTTCCTATAGATGGCGCTCTGGTGTGTTCCGCACCGTCGTTTTTCAAAATGATATACTGGAATAGGCGAATTTGCTATTGGGGAAGCTGCCTAAAGGCTACGTCAGTCTGATGATGCCCAACAAGGGTGAAAGCTTACTGTCTGCCAGCCCGGGGTTGTCCATTAGAACTTGGACTCCCCGTACTTTGATGCAAAAACATAAACTTGATAAAACCCCCGAAGACGTACTGTCTCGCCAAATAGAAAATATTAAACTACGGTGTTGATTTTTTGTATTATTTATAATTGAAGAATAACCTAATTTATTTTAGGAGAGGTTTGTTTTGAGTCGCTAGATACAGGAAGATGTCAAGATACTGAAATGATGAGAAATGTTACTAGATACTACTTCAATTCTAAAATGAATCAATGCCAACCATTTGTTTACGCGGGGTGTCAAGGAAATCATAATAATTTCCAAACTGAGGACATGTGTAATGCTGTCTGTCCAGGTAAAAATTTGAAGCATTCTTGTTATAGACAGTAATTTTTTCTGTTCAAAAATACATTATGTTTCAGTATATCATACTGAAGTCGTATTTTGTAATTTTTCAGTTCTCAGTCAATGTGAACGTCTGCGAGAAAAAAACCAAAGAGCTGCAGAACACTACAAAAAGCCAACATTTGCACCACGCTGTGACCCGCAAACGGGTAACTGGCAACCGATACAATGCCTGGAACATGTCGGAGTATGTTGGTGTGTTACCCCCAATGGAGAACCATTGAAAGGTACTCTTACAAGAGGCGCTGAGCCAGAATGCAACTTTAGGAAAGCTAGAAACAGAGCTAGTAATAGGGCTGATATTGCTAGCGAGGCAGATCTAGGTAAAAATCAGAGTTAAATAGTCTTTACCATGTACTTCTTGACGCCCGATATTTTTTATTTAAAAAGCTCGAAGAATATAAATTACCAGTTAATTATTTATTCAGTTCTAGAAGAATTAATGATGCAACTTGGTTCTTTCGATAATGAAGATTTGTCACAAGATATAGCGATGGACAGGATGGATACTGACGTAGAGTTGCCCTCACTTACGAGATGCCAGGCACTTGGAGGGCAATGCGATGAAGATGGTAAATTTTTGCCAACCCAATGCGAAGACGACACTTGTTGGTGTGTTGATGAAGCTGGCAATCAACTACCTGGTACCAGCACTTTCGTAAGGGGACAAAAAAGTTGTAGTAAGTGAATTTAAAAAGTTGCTAAAGTATTCAACAAGATAGGGAAACCTAAAAATAATTGAATTGTAAAAGGGACTTAAAATTTTTTATTGTAAGTGGTAAAAATTAAGTAACGTTTTTTTTTCAGATGCAGTACCTTTAGAAAGTGCAGAGGTCACTCTAGGTTTCCGCGGGGAATTTGACGACATTACTGCCGTTCCTGTTGTAAACCAGATCACCAAAATTGTTCACAATCTAAATGGAAATGTAAACGAGAACGGTATTAAAACTGAACTTACTCCGGACACACTTTATGTGAAATTTTCTCTCATTGGAAGTAACAAAGTCGATGTAGCTTATAGATTAGAACAAATGGTAAGTTCGAAAATATTTTATATAGTGTATAGTATATACAGCGTGTCCAGAATTTATTTCTATAGCGTATCCAGAAACCATCTTAACAGGTGAGAAACTTTTTATTTTTGACTTTACGAAAAAAAGGTATTCTTCATAAAAAGTCCTGCTTATTGAGAAAATATCACTCAAATCAAAAATTTTGATCCAGCATATACGGGGTGTCAAAAAAAGTAAAAACGAGAAATGCCGTCCATTTAAGATGGCTTCTGGACAAGCTGTATAGTATTAAATATACCTTTAACACTACATGTTTCTTGATAGGTAATGCAACAAAGACTACCTGGTCTCACTGCCGATATAACAAGGTCACGAGTTATACACAAACTGCTGCCACAAGAACATAATTTGGGCGTTAACCTTGGGGCTTTAGAGCATAGAGAAATAGTGTCCCAGGCGCCAGTATCAGTGGTGGCACCGTACCATACGGCTTTAATTGTGATAGCAGCAGCATCTGCTTTTGTGATCTCTGTTTTGACTGTTTTAGTAATACTGTATAGGCGTAAGGTTAGTACAGTTAAGGTTGTATTGTTTGACGACGTTTTTTTATGTCAAGCTAGCCAAGGACTGCTATATGAACAGAAAAATAACTATTATTTATTCTTACAGATGAATAGTTTAAATCAACAAAAAATAGTAGAAGACAACGGATTCATCACCAGTAACAGGCCGATCTACATCGAGCTGCCGAACGAGAAATACAACGCGATCCCTACAGACCATGCGAAGAAGCCGTGACGTTTAGGTGTACAATAAATTTAGGTTATGGTTTCGCAATTTCAGTTGTAATAAAATAGAGTACATTACCAGTCGGTATTGGTACTGGATACTATAAAAAAAATCGCATAAAAATTTCTAGGACTATTGTATACATTGAAGGGTTATTTACACTACCTACATATCGTTTTACTCATCAACTAGCGTCATTCACATCACCTTATTTACCAAGAAAATATCGATGATCCGTTCATGTGGCAGTAATAGCTCAGAAATATCTTTTTTAATATTCGTCGGTTTACCAAGAACTCTTATTTCTATATACCTAAATTTTAAAACGGCTTAGTGCTGCATATGCCATTCGGAGTATAGTATGTGTATATTTGAGAAAATATGTGGACATCCACATGAAAAGGACTCACTGTGTTGGTATGGAGCATTGACCTTCAGCAGTCGTTCATTCATAACAAGCCTTTTGTTTGCTTCATACATCGTGCATGTGTAAGACAAGGACCAACCTCTGAAAAGAGAGCTCCGAATGAAAAGAATCCATTCTTCCACACAAATGGCACTGACGCATTATTCCACAAAGTTTATGGATAAAGTTCCACTAATGCCTATTTCTTTTTACCTTATCTAGTTGGCCTTATGGTAATCCAGGAATACAGCTGGCGGTGACAAATTAAATTTTCGCGTAGGGCCGGAAGACTCATCAACTGCTATTAAACCATCACTTAACCTAACACCTTTACTAGCCTTGCAAGTGACTACCTAGCCCTTGACTTACTGCAGAGGTTTAGGCACTACCTCCAATTTTCTATAATATTTTGACTATTATTTATATTTTCCAATTGCTTTTCTGTTTCCCTGTTCCCCAACAGAAAAACTCAAAGTTCTGGATCAATTACACTTTAGTTCCACAGATTACGATTGAGAGCCACCCAAAATACACTTCTTCACAATTTCTTAATTTTCACAAATTTTTCCAATAATCCAAGATAATTTCTTGGGCTTACTTTTTCACTTATTTTTTCCTTCTATTTGTAAAGAAATTATGATGAGCTCCAAAACTTCCGACTATACACCGTACTACTGAATCCAGCCTTTTGAACTTTCCCGTAGACACAATCCTGTTTCGCGGTCGGGCAGCGTAACAACTTACATCGGTGAGTATCGGTCAACTCTCCGCCGAAGCCTTCCCGCTTATATAGGGGAAATTCCCATAAATTTTCCTCTCTAACTATTTCGCGGAATTGATAACATGGCATTTACAACCCCACTAAATTTTGTTTTTGCCCTCGCTTTCCACGAATTTCTACGTGTAAGCGACCTAGTTTAGCTAGCAAATGAAGGAAAAAACGGCATTTATTGGACATTTATTTCATTTTTATGTTCGCGTAGGTAGCTTAAATGCATTCCTGCATTTTCTAGAGACATTTATTACCGCTTGCCTTATACAAAAAACTATAAATTTCCGTTTACGATGGCGCTATATTTAGTAACCCTTGTTTTTTAAAGATACATCACGGGGCGTTTCTTTTGTTGGGACAATCAGATAAGACGGATCGTAATTTTACCGTTATAATGGTATCTATACTTAATTCGAAATCAATAGTATGGAGTTAAGATCAAATTTATATAGTCCATAAACTTTTCAAAACAAGGATTTTAAAATTAAATGTTAGACATACCTTTAAATACCAAATATACAAATGCTACTTTGCAGTTCAATGAATGCATAAGAGTATCGTGGTAGGTATTTATGTAATCTCAGTTAGTATTTATTTCCCACCTTTGATCGTCTGAAAGAAAATGCGAATATCTCTGAAACGAGTATTGAGGAAGTGGTTCCCTATTACCCTATTACCTACGTGATTATATTATTTCTTTTAGGTTGTAAGGAATTTAAAGACTTAGCAATAAAATAATTAGGTATTTAGTTTAATATTTTTTCTTGTTTATAGATACTAACTTTAATTCACTATTTTGTTAGTCTAGTTTCAAAACTGACATTTTCCAATTTTTACAAAAAAAAATAAGAAAAAATATTCATGCACCGTCCCTATTTAGCAACCCTCTGCCCGAGACAAAGCCCTGATTCTCAAAAATAAGAATTATCATAAATATTTGTGCCCTTGATTTAACATTATACCAATACACGTATTTTTGCTTCAAAAGTTTTTACGATTTGCTAAAACTGTGTTTGAGACTGTGAGTTTTGAAGCTAGATTCCTTATATATCCAGGGCAAACTTACCTAACTCTTGTATTAAACTTTGCTACTCATTATAAAATTATTAAGCCAATCTATTTGCATGCAATTTAAGTTGTTTTTCTGCGTTCCAGCGCCGTTCTAAAGGTTTCAATAGTTTTTAAAGATTTTGGTTATGTTCTTCGTCGCTTCGACACCCCAGAAAAAAAATTTGGATATCAGAAGTCACATTTCCGTTATATCCCCTTCAGTTTTAAAACGTTTTTACATTACGTTCGGCAGAAATCCTTTATTTTTCGGTCTTCAGCATTTCACTTCGAAGCAGTCGGATTACAACTATTAAAATATTTGTAGGTAGCCACCATGATACAAATAAAAGAAGGTATGGTACCAAACCGTGCCAAAATCGTCCGGGTTCGCGCATGACGTCACGCTGTGATTTATTTTTGAAATTATAACGCGCAATATAGAGTTTACGTTAGTTAAAGGCGATTTTAGATAAATTCTATTGGCAAAATACTTTGCCTCCTGCTTATAATACAAATTTTATAGTATATGATTTAAAATAATCATATAAATAAAAGGGATAAATACAGACATTGATTGATTGATTGTCCACATCACAACCATACACAGCACATCTCATTTTTTACTTTTAAACTCCTAAAAGTAATACAAAAAAGCCAAAAAATAGTTGAAAACACAACGCGATCTTAAAAACGTTTCGTTTACAGAATACCGCGGAATTGGTCACGGCGTGACGTAAATGGCCACGCCTACCTGCGCGGTGTCATATCTTCTTTTATTTGTATCATGCAACATAGCAGAATACAATTTGACAGTAAAAGATCACGTGATTAAAACAGTTTCAAAACACTTGAGCGCACAAAACAATATTTTCAACCGATCGTTTAAAAATTTTGACATTTCTGACAAGATTTCTTGTAGAAAAGTCAATATTACAATCCACCTAGTCGTTGCTAGGCAACAAAAAATAACTGTTAGGAAATATTCATTTCCGTACTGTACGAAAATAATATTTCCCTACAATTTCAGTGTACTGTAGAAGTTATTAAAGCCACGACAGTTCTGGAGGAGTTCCAGAAATGTAAAATTCATGATCATTATTTTGCTAGATACAAAATATACAAGGTGTCCGAAAAGTCCTAGTATGGGCAAATATCTTTTCTGTTAGTAATGATAGAGACACCAAATTTTAGGTGTAAAATATTTTTTCTTTGCCAAAATATTCCTAGTAGGCTCACTATTAAAAAAACCTGAACTGAAACAAAATGGCGGATTGAACATGACCAATAGAGTAGATAGCTTATTAGTTGTTTAATCATAGCCTTCTTGCTGTTACTCGAGGACAAAACTTCTGTCTCTGTCGCGCAGCACATCCAGAAGGCTATGTGTATGATATGAAATTTTTGTACATAATATTTATTTTTAGAAAATAAACGTATTTAAATTAAAAACGCCATTTCATTAATAATACACTTTTATTTTTCACATCATTCACGCTACATTTATGACAAAATTACGCATACATTTATTTTTCTTAAAATAAAATTAATTTGTATAAAAGATCGACAATATTATTTGTGTAAAAAGTAAATTTAATTATATATATATATATATATATATATATATATATATATATATATATATATATATATATATATATATATATATATATATATACAGGGTGTCTAAAATAGGTGATACCACTATTGCTATCTCCGAAACGGTAAAAGATACGAGGTCGGTTAAATTAGAGAAAATGTGCCATTTTTAGTCCCTACTCATATTTCGTTTACGCAGTTGCCAAATTCTCTAAAGTTTCTTATCTACAGGGGATTTTTCAAGAATAGTCAAAAATGTAATTCTTACATATCTCGAAAACTATTATGGTTAGAAAAAAATTGTTCTAACAAAAATCAAACGATTTTTTACCTTCTCTAAAGCAACGTTATTGTTTTGTTTATATCATTTGTTTTTATTGAGTTACTGATACTAACTTGTTTTTTTCAAATACGTACCTGGACTTTTTGCTGTATTTTTTGAGAGAATACTTCATACCCTTTACATCTGTGTATCACTTGATTGTTTTTCGACGTTTTGGTGAAGAATAGCATCATCAGGTTATTCTACCAGTACGGACCTGGCCCTTTTCAAGTAAATGCGCCATTTTCCAGCATCAGAAACCAGAAACCTTAGCGATAGCTTGTGAATTGTGCCTTAAGATGGAAGATCCAAGGTCCGTATTGTTAGAAAATCCTGATGATGTTGCTATTCTTCATCAAAACGTCGGAAAATATTTTACACAGTTATACACAGTTGTAAAGGGTATAAAGTATTCTTTCGAAAAATGGAGCAAAAAGTCCAGGTCCGTATTTGAAAAAAACAAGTTAGTATCAGTATCTCAATAAAAACAAATGTTATAAACAAAACAATGACGTCACTTTAGAGAAGGTAGAAAATCGTGTGATTTTTGGAAAAACAATTTTTTTCTAACTTTCGAGATATTTAAGAATTAAATTTTTGACTATTTTTAAAAAATCCCCTGTAGATAAAAAACTATAGGGAATTTGGCAACTCCGTAAACGGAGTATGAATAGGGACTAAAAAAGACACATTTTATTTAATTTAACTAACCTCGTATCTTCTACCATTTCGGGGATAGTAATAGTGGAATCACCTATTTTAGACACCCTGTATACATACATACATACATACATACATATATATATATATATATATATATATATATATATATATATATATATATATATATATATATATATATATATATATATATATATATATGATTTCATAATAAAAATAAATAGGTAATTTTGAAAACTATCGTTTTCTTTATGACCATTTGCACCAACTGTCTAAGGGAGGCCTTAATTTAAGTCGTCATAGGAATTGTTCCCATTCATATGTTAGCTTATTGTTAAGCCTTGCTTAAATAGTTCGCGCAAGAGGCCCTTAATTGTCTACTTAATTCTAACGTAAAAAATTAATGCAAATATAGTTTAAAATCCTGTAATCTCTAAAGTACTTTAATTTAAATAAATCAGGTATAATCTTTCACAAGTCTACGAGAGCGCATAAACACTCTTTGATAAGTCTTAAAAGCGAACATAAGATTCCTGAGTCTATATTTTCCAGTCCTATACAGTGAGGTCCAAAAATTCGCAACAAATTAATTTTTTTGTATTAATTTTATCGGAACGTAAGTATTATGGAAAGTGGGTGCTTACCTGTAAACAAAATTAACCGTTATCAGAATCGGAAAAAGTCAATAACGATACGGGGGAGAAATAAAAATTTGAAAATCGCCCTTATTTTTAAAAATATAGCAAAATGTTAGTAGGAAAATTTGTTTAGAATTAAGAGCCACGCTTAAATATGAAATAATGAAATCGTATCTTAAATACATGTTTTAAAATATATTATTTGAGTAACCCCGTATCGAATTTTTTCAAAATCTATTAAAAAATTTCTTAAATTGCGTCGTAATTGATTATAATACTGTCAGAGGAACAAATGTAAATAAGTGAACTTTTTTTTAGATTTTTTTTTTCTTTTTCGAAAACGCTTTTTTGTGACAAGGGTACAGGTTTTGCTTTTCTAACGATAAATCTACTCAATTCAAATTTGACGAAATTCAAGGAATCCCTAAATATGTTTTGAAAGAGTCAACAATACGAGGGTTACTCAAAAAAAATTAGAACTTTTTTCCAGATAGAAGGCCATTCTAATTGCAAAAAACTTTTTGCCAACCTAACGTACAGGGTGTCCCATTTTCGGCACTTTTGCGGGGTATCTCCCTTATTTTTAAAGATAGAGGGTTGCGGTTTTCGCGACAGTGTGCTACTTTTTGATGAAACGAAAGATGGCATAAAAATATTTTTCATGTCCCCCTTCGATTTTGACATACAGGACGAAATTGATTTTTTTCCATTTTCGGACCCCCCTCGCATTTCAGTTATCTTGCAACTTATAAAAAAAGTAAAAATCGAGTGGCGTGGTTAGATTTTCATCAGATGTGATATTTTTCGAGATATTAACAAAATAAATGGTTTTTTAAATAGAACACCCTGTATATTTCTTAACCATTAAGTTTCCCCTTTCGAGAGCTTTTCAAAAATATATAACACTTTATAGTTATTTTTTATTTTTAGCCCTTAAATCGAACTATTTAATTTTAAACTTTAATTTTGCGTAGTTGGCCGTGTTTAACAAGTGGTTTAACGTCAATTCAGGTATTTAGATTTAAAAAAGAAACTGGTTAAATCCTGTATTTTCATTAATTTATTAAAATTGGTATTATTTTTTAAACTTCAACACTACTTGTTATCTAGATATATATAGAAAATCCTAACCAGAACTAAAACTGCTTAGCTTTTAATCACTTGAAAATTAAATTAGTTTTCTTGAATTATTAATAGCAAATACAAGTCAAATTTAAAAACAAAACATACAAAACTTTAGGTAACGAGAAGAGTTAGTTCATTTAATCCATTCTAGCTCTTTTCGTTACCTAAAGTTTTGTATGTTTTGTTTTTAAATTTGACTTTTATTTGCTATTAATAAGCCAAGACAACTAATTTAATCTTTAAGTGATTAAAAACTAAACAGTTTTAGTTCTGGTTAGGATTTTCTATATATCTAGATAACAAGTAGTGTTGTAGGTTAAAAATAATACCAATTTTAATAAATTAATGAAAATACAGGATTTAACCAGTTTCTTTTTTAAATCTAAACACCTGAATTGACGTTAAACCACTTGTTAAACACGGCCAACTACGCAAAATTAAAGTTTAAAATTAAATAGTTCGATTTAAGGGCTAAAAATAAAAAATAACTATAAAGTGTTATATATTTTTGAAAAGCTCTCGAAAGGGGAAACGTAATGGTTAAGAAATATACAGGGTGTTCCATTTAAAAAAACATTTATTTGGTTAATATCTCGAAAAATATCACATATGATGAAAATCTAACCACGCCATTCGATTCTACGTAGAAAACTCTAATAGGATCCATTTTTACTCTTTTTATAAGTTACAAGATAACTGAAATGCGAGGGGGGTCCGAAAATGGAAAAAAATCGATTTCGTCCTGTATGTCAAAAACGAAGGGGGCCATGAAAAATATTTTTATGCCATCTTTCGTTTCATCAAAAAGTAGCACACTGTCGCGAAAACCGCAACCCTCTATCTTTAAAAATAAGGGAGATACCCCGCAAAAGTGCCGAAAATGGGACACCCTGTACACATATGTCCAAAAGTTTGGAATATTATAATATAAAGTACCTAGCCAATGAAGGAACGAAAATATGTTTTGGCATTTATTGTACATGTTTTTAGCAAAAAAGCAATTGATTATAAAGATTATTTGAATTTAACACATTCTTGTGGCTTCAGTGTTTAAGTATTTAATATTTTTAAAAATAAGGGTACTTTACTCTTCAACGATTTTCAAAGTTTTGTTTTTCTCCGGAAGTTATCTCACATTTCACGATTCTGAAAATGGTTTTGTTTTTAGGTATGCACCAGCTTTTTTGGAATACTTACATTATATCTCGATATTACCATTAATAATTTTTTTTTCCATTTGTTGCTTGGACCACAATAAAGTCAAATTTTACTAATTTTTAATACATTATTTACTACGGCCTTTCCACCTAAAATTAAACTGAAATAAAAGGAAAGCACATGGTGTTTCACGAGAATGACGAATATTTTTTGAAAACACTTTTTTCGGAAAATACAATTTTAAAAAAAAATCGAAAGTATCGTTTCTGGAAAACTACGAATATTTTCCGACAATAAAAATGTTTTTCGAAAAAGTACTATTGGAAAAATTGACCCAACGTTAATATAAACTTCCTCTTCGTCAAAAAAAAAAAAAAACGAAAAAACAAATTTCCGCATCAGTTTTAAATTGCTGTAGCTTGAAAACGAATTGACGGATTTGGATGAGTTTTTCAGATCCTGAGAGGCCGTTTTGTTTACATTTCGTTTCAGGAAGCCCTTTTCCGTCAGTAAGGATATCTGGATATTATACAGAGCGGAGTAGTGCAAAAATTTAAAATGTTCAAGTTCTTTTTGAGTGGATTGTGAGACTGACTAAATAAAAAGTTGTACGATTTATCGATGAAAATATGGTTATTAATGAAACTGTAACGGAATTTTAGCATTTCCTTCATAAAAAAGACCGTTTTGGAAAAAAATAGATATTTTTTTGTTAAAAAGCACTAATCAAAAAACTGACAAAAATCGCAATTAAAAAACTTACAAAAACGTCCCGAGATATTGACTTAGACTTCAAATCCTGCCTAGTATGCAATACAACAAACAAGTACTAGTGCAAACACAAGAACATAACCTTTTTAAATTTTTGCATTACTTTCTTCTCCGCTCTGTATAATGATACCGTTACTGACGCAAAACGGCTTTCTGAAACGAAATGTAAAGAAAACGGCCTTTCAGGATCTGAAAAGCGCATCAAAATTCGTCAATTCGTTTTCAAACTACAGCAATTTAACCGGCACAGAAACTGTTGTTTTTTCGTTTTTTTTTTGACGAGTAGTATATTTGTTGCCAAGACATTGGCCTTTGGAAGTTGAAAAAGAAAAATCTAAATGCTATGCAAAAGTCCCCGGTTTTAGTGTTTAAACAAAGTAGATAATATATTAAAAATAAATAAAATTCTTAAATATAAAATTAATACATATCATACATCATTACTTCATTTTAAAATTATAAGCACCACAATTTTAGTCGATTTCGTTTTTCTTATTGCCAATAAGTAAAATATAAATGGGGATATGTCAAAAAAGAAGTCACACTTATTGACTGTTCTGTGTAACAATAAAAAAAATCATAAAATTATCATTTAAAAAATGCTTAGGCGATTTCAATAACTATTAAACAAAAGTACTAATAAGTTTATTAAAATCGCACAATTACAGAAAACTTGACATTAAATTAAAACCATCAACCAAATACTTTAAAACAAACAGAAAAATATACAACCGATTCAGTCTGAGCGAGAAGCCCCTAAGGCAGTTCCTTAAGATGCGTTTAGATTGTTTTTACCGGTACGATTTTTGATATCAGGATTGTACCGATGTCCTGTTTTTTGACTAGCTGGTAGTGCTACCAACAAGATAGTCTGTCTTTTTCTTGCTAGTTCTAATTTTTGTAATGGCATCACTATCATTTATTTTACCAGATGGTCAAAAAACAGGGTCTAAATAAAGTAGATAACCGTAGCTCTGTTTTTGACTGGCAATCCAAAGGGAGAATTTGACAATACAAAAAAAAAATAGATTTGTTTAAGTAAAAATGTTCTTCTTTAGTTTATTTCTAATTAAAAGAAACTATTGATCCAGTAGTAGGTAGGGCAGGTAGATTTTATATTTAGGGGACCATAAAAAGCCAAGTTTTCGAACTTGACGCTCATCCGCTCGCGCCGTCGTCGCCAAAAAAGACGTGAAAAATCAGATTTTTGAAATATTTTGTTAAACTCATATGTATTTCTCCCAATTTAAAACGCTGTAACTTGTAAGCTAATGATCAGAGAAGAAATGTTTCAGGCAAAAGTTCTAGGAATTTTTTGACCCAAAACTCACATCGGTGAGAAGATATGTCAAAACAAACTGATTTTCACGTCTGTTTTCAAGATAGCGGCGCAAGCGGATGGGTGTCAAGGTCGAAACCTTGGATTTTTTTTTTATTATGACCGATTAATACGAAACATATCCAAAAATCAGAATTACCCGATCTTTTGTAAGGCAGAGTCGTTTATACCCTCTACTGGAGTATACAGCGATTTTTTTGTCAAACTTTTAAACCCTGTTATATGCTGTTCCATTAGAAATATAAAGATAAAACGTGACATAGGTAAATTTCAGAGTCTTAAGACTATGGTAATTAGACAGTTATGCCAAAAACCACCAAAAAAAATACTACAAAAATGTATTTATTTTTAAAAAAGATTAAATTTTCACTCCGCTTGTATTACTGATTTTTACTTTTTCGTACCAGGTAAAGGTGGCACACATTCTCTGGCATTTAAAACTTTATTGTCACCATTTTAAATGCATTTTTAGGTGTTTTTGGAGCTTTTCTGTCATATTTGGCAAACTAGCATAATCTTAAGACCCTAAAATTGATCTATGCCAAATTTTAACTTCTACTGTCCACACTTAGTAACATGTTATAGAAACTTGTTGCGGAAACATATGTCTAAAATTTGTTGACAACTTTTAGACGTCCTCATTAAGTATTCATATTGCAACAGTCTATTCCCCAACATATCCAACGAAATGGATGTTCTTCTCGCGGCTGCAGCATGTGTAGAGACAAACTTTGGTGTTATTAAATACAATAAATAACGTTAATGTGGACGCAGCCGCAACATGTTACCAAAACACTGTTGCCAAAATTCTTTGAAGTTTACCGCCCACCGAGCGGTAACAAGTAACTTGTTGAAATAACAAGTACCTAATTTGTTGCTTTTTATCGAAATTTCGACATGTTGAATAACTTTGTTGATAACAATGTTGAGTAGCAAGTGGAGAGAGGCCTTAATAGAACACGGTAACATGGGGTTAAAAATTTAACATGTAAAACCCTCTGGTCAGGTTGGGTCCGCTTTAAAAAACGCACTGTATGTCTTAAAATGGACTACGACACCTTGACACATTACAGCACAGCATGAAATTATACATACAGGGTGTCCAAAAAGTCTTAGTATCGGCAAATATATTTGCTATTAGTATAGATAGAGACACCAAATTTTAGGTGTATCTTATTGGTTAATAAATCTACTTTTTCTTGTAATTTAACTTTTTCAACCCCCTTGAGGGGTGACGCTAGGTAGTTGAGGTCAAAAATTTTAAATGCAACCCTATGCTGTATGGTACCTCAATTTAAAGGTCTGCAAAAAAGAAACATTTTACCGCAAATCCGAGGTCCGTATCTTAATTCGTTTTTAAATGGCAAGCCTATAAAAATTAAAAATCGTGAAAAAAACATAATTAAAAATTTAAGGACCTTTATTTCTCTTATTACTTTAAAAGTTGTTTAAAATGATCACCATGAACTTCTTGGCAGTAATAAAGTCGAGTTTGGAACTCGGCCAAGAAGAAACACCAGCCATTCTCGAAAATCTGAGAAGTCAGTTCCAAAATAGACTTTATTAAGTTCATGATGGTCATTTTGAACAACTTTTAAAGTAATAAGAGAAATATCGGTATTTAAATTTTTATTTTTTTTTCATGATTTTTAATTTTTAAAGACTTGCCCATTTAAAAACGAATTAAGATACTGACCTCAGGTTTGCGTTAAAATGATTCTTTTTTTTAAGACCTTTAAAATGAGTTACCACGTGGTAAAAGGTTGCATTTAAAATTTTTGACTTCAACTCCCTAGCGTCGTCTCTCAAGGGGGTTGAAAAAATTAAATTACATAAAATTTGATTTATTAACCAATAAGATACACCTAAAATTTGACGTCTCTCTTTACCAATAGCAAATATATTTGCCCATGAAAGATTTTTCGGACACCCTGTATGTTGTGGGTAAAAAGTCCCGAACCGGCTGATTGGCGTTGGCGAGAAATATTTCAGATAAAAGTTCTAGGGCATTCAAAAATCTATAATTTGAAGGGTGTCGTGACGTGGCGGATCAGTTACATTTTCTTAAATTTTTGGCTTTATTTCTGATTATGCTTGAAATTACAGGCTAAGTGTTATACTATTAAAATTAAATAAGGGTATTATTTCACAAAAAGTTTTTAAAAAAATCGCAGAAAAGTAAAAGGAAATTCAAATTCTTTATCCTATATCCATTTCTTTACCACAACCGAACATTATAAATTGGTCATCCATATATTTGTGAGCGACCCCGTATATTCCAAAATTTATTTCAGGATAAAGAATTTGAATTTTCTTTTACTTTTTCCCGAAACTTTTATCCGCAGCAGGTACCGTTTGTGGAATAATACGCTTCTTCAATGTTACACAAATGTAGCCTATAATTTTAAGCAAAATCAGAAATTCAAGCAAACAACACAGTATTCCATTTAAGAAAATGTAACTTTGAGGTCATAACATTTTGAGCAACCCTGTATTTTGAAACTAATTGTTAAATTTTAGATGCTTGAAAGCCCTAGAACTTGTATTTGAAATATTTTTCGCTAACTTGTCTAGTTTTTAAAATTACCAGCCAGTCAGTAATTCCTTATTCCTCAAAAACATCAACTTCTGATATCGAAATTTTTGAAACTAGACACTTTTCTGCTACTTCTCTATCCTAGTTATTTCCTACTGGCCATGCATAATGATGCGACCAGTTCCGGTTAAACCAGAAGTGACAAATTCTTCACTTCTCTTGAAACCGGAGAGTATTGTCAATTTAATCTAACGACATTGAAGTACTCGGAGAATTTCTATCCTTAATTTTACTCTTCTTTTTTGATTTGTCCCGTTTCTTAGGACTAGTAGATGTTCCAGCGCAATCTGCTGGCGAACCGCTATTGGAACGTCGGTCTTGAAGATGAAGCACGTCCCGGAGATTGGTTAGTTCGTCATCATCTCCTTGGAAAAAGATATATTAAGGCCCAGAAAAAACTTTCATAGAGAAGCGACATTCAGCCGACTTCTCGGTTCCCGTTCCGAGTGCGCACGCGCTAGCTAAACTGACTCTGATTTCGCCGCCTGTTAGTCTTGTCGTCATTTAATCAGGGTTCGCAGCGATTTGCTAAAAGGAAATTTCCTGGCATTTTCCTGACACTTCAGAGAAATTCCCCGACATGACAATAGAGCAAATAGTTTTATTAGACGCTCTTCATTGTACATATTTTATATGTTGCTTCAAAACTTTAATATAAAGATTTGTTCAGTTATATCCATGGTATAATGTACCAACATCCGTTCACAAAATTTTAATTCATAGTTCTGAAATTATTTCTTATTGATTTAAAAAAAAATATATAAAATATAATTATGTTTCTCCAACGATACTAACGTAAAAATAAATCACAATGGTCTATTCCATTTCCTATAATTTAATAATCATAAAACGGGTTGGGGGTCAGAAATGCAAGAACTTAAAAAATGCAATGTTGCCATATTTATATAGGTTTCTTAAAATTAACATTTTTTGTCTCATATGACCATGATATTTTTGGCCACCATTTCGCCGAAATTCTCCTGTGTGCGATGTAAGGGCTTCTTACATTTTGTGTTAGCCATAATAACTTTATTATAATGTATGTACGCTCGCAAATAAAACATTCCACAGCGCTGCACGCTGCCACACTATACACCTGCGACGCACCACTCACAATTAGAAGATTCTGCTACTGAACCAGAAAACATATTAGGTACCCTCTGTAAAAACGGGAATTGTCACCGGGTGGTAGTGTTGCCAAATGTTGGCAACACTGCCGGGCGGTCTTCAGTACATGGTACGTGGTCACACCACCACCAGTCAGTGTTGTTCCAAAGTGTATGTTTATACCAAATTTGACACATTTTATAAAACTTTGGTATTGTGGTACCCCTTTTAACTTTTTGGCTAAACTATTCTGCCAGTAAAATTAATTCTGTTAAACAAAATAAGCTTGCCAATATCCTATATTTAGTGTATATTATTAATCAATTATTAAAAATGAAATTATCTGGAAACATATGCACATATTATCATAAATATACGTAAATTTTTCATGAAATTATTAAACTGTCATTAATTTATTATCAGTTGGTACAATTTTACCCAATTTGGTACAATTTACACAAACCTAAAGGTACAAAAATTTCAAGCCACTAATAATTGTAAAACTTACCTTCAATATCAACATTTAGAGATTCCACAGGTTCTGGTTCTAAATTCTTTTTGGGAGTACCTGTAAACAGAATTTATTTACAGTTACAGTTTTTAAAAGTGCAACAAAAGTGCAACTGTATAACACAATACATAAACAAACAAAAAATAGTTATAATCCATAATAACCTTTGGAAACATCACTTACCCCTGCTCTTCTTTCCACCGTTTTTATCTTTTTTCCTATTTCGTTTCCTTTCACTTGAATTCCAGTCAACATCATCATCATCGTCACTAGGAATTCCGCTATATGAAGAAGTATCACCTTTATCTTTGTTACTTGCTACTCTTCTAGAGGCATTTCTAGATGATCTACTTATTCTACCCATTCCTAAAAGATCATAATATTTTTAAAGAGGTACCTAATTTTAAAATTTTAACACAGAAATATTATAACTCAAGAGTTGTAAACATAGGTGAGTCCAGAGGCGTCCCTATACTATTTGGAAATAAAATTAGGATCCGATTTGACAATGAAATACAGATATATATTTACCTACATTGTGTAATTTGAAAATGCGAAATTCTACAAGTCTTTGGTTAAAATAATAGAAAGATATTTTTCTCACCCCATCTGTGGATACCAGAATATACCATAAGGCCAAATGCATGTAATCTAGTTTTGAGCTTGTATAAACGCCTGTAGCATTAAAATACCTTCTACAGTAGACTATTTTAATCTCGTATACTTTAAAGTAATGACTGCACTGTATTTTGAAAATGAACGCTCCACCCTCTCCAGAAAGTTAAAAATAGCATCACCAGTATTTTTTCAATCCTGGAGAGCGAATTGAGAGGGGTTTAGTAAATTATGTTTTTTTAAGAAAAAGATTATTCTCGCCTTCACATTTCTTGAAGTTTGAACAATGAACTGGAAACTGATGACAATAAAAAATTTATTTATTTATAGGTAAATAAATATTTGTATTTTATTTTCGAATCAGATCCCAATTTTAGTTCCAAATAGTGTAGATATGATGCCGCTGGACTCACCTTTGTTTAAAACTCTTTAATTAAATTATAACTGAGGAAGCAAAAAAAAATAAAGAAATTGATTTAAAAGGGCAGAATCCAGTTCTGGTGTTTGTTCAAAATCTCAACAATCGAATATACATACACCACTTAGGGACTAGGGGGCTCAAATTAAACCAAAATAGTTTTTAACCCTTTTTAATAAGAGTTGAATTTTTTGGAGCTGCTAAATACCTAAATGAATAAACAATATTATAATAGTTACCCATGCAAGTCTCTAAATGGGGAGCAAATCTGGATGCTGCCACTGCTCTATCACAGTTAGGACATACACAGTCCTGATTCTTTTTAACATTATTCTGTTGAAATACATCAGCCTCATTTGAATCTTCATCATCTCCACTGTCTTCAATTTCTAAACAATAAGCGTTAGTTTTGTACTTTCTATGCATATCAAAAATGATACCCAGAGAAAACTGATCGACCAAGTTATCGATAAATTTCTCAACACAGGTTCTTAATACTTGCTTATCACTCATCATGTCCTGAAAATCTTCGATCAAGTGTTCAAATAAATCAGCATTTTCGTCATGATCTATTAATTCTGATAATTGCAGGTCTGTTAGTACACTTTGCTGTTGTGATTGCTGTTGCAACTGGCGTTTGGACATACCTAATTCAATTTGGGGTAATAAATTTAAATCTCCCGCTATTTGCCGGCCCTGAATCTTAACCTCAAAACAAAATTTGAACACAGTTCGGGCTAAAGGGAAAAATTATCACATAAAACTAAACGAATTAATGTTTGAGAATATTTTTCTTTAAAAACATTTGTGGATGGCTCTTTTAAGTTATTTTTTATCACAAAATCACAATTTTTGTTTACTCAATTATTCATTGTAATGTAAACCAACATGAAGTTGGTTACAAACTGACACGACAGCAAGGAAGGAACATAAAAGGGTTTGATCATGACGGTCGACACCTCGACAGCGATGGTGCCGGATTTAAACAATTAAGGATATCCAATGCTCCAAATCCAAATAAGGAATATGCACATTTTTTTTTTATTGCTTAAATCGTTTAAGAAAGTCATTACAACCCCAAAACTGCTATTTTGAGGAAAATTACTGCGTTAATTTAGCTAAAAAAAATTTTTACTTTTCGGTATAATTTATTACAATTTCAAAAGGAGCCATTTGCCCAGCAAAAAAGTTACGTCACGAAACTTAAGTGGCAATCTACATTGAACGTGTTGGCGACTCAAATTAAAGTAACGACTTAAAAGGGGATACGGCAACACCGCCATGTCGATGCCTTCCGCTCCCCGCTCCCCTACCGGCCACTTCTGTAACTGTAAGTTGACGTTTTGTCTTTATTTATTTAAGAACTTTTTAGACATTTTAGAATTAAATAATAGGTAATTATTAGTTTAGACAATTGTAGCTAAATAATTGTATTTGGAAATATTTTGGTATGAATCTGGACTATTACAACATTTTTAAAGTGAAGTTTTATAACCTGATTACCTCAAGGACTGTCTTTATTCATCCAAGGTTATGTTGTGTTATTAAGCTGTGGTAATGTTTTTATAAGCGTAAAAAGATCGTCTGTTGGATATAATAAAAGTTAAATAAAACTTAAGAAAGTGTACGTTCACATCGCTGCTTAAGAAAAGAGGCTGTAAAAATTGCGTGGTCTAATTAGATGAAACCCTATGAGAAGCTGAAGACACAAACATTTCATTTGATGCAGGTAGGTACATCTACACTTTTATTTTTAGCCATTTAAAAACTTTTAAATAACTTTTTCTCGTTTTGAAAGGCAACGTTGAGTTCAAAGTATTAAATGTTCTGTGTTTTATACACACATTACTTATTATAATTTAATAGGAATAAAATAATGTTAGGCAAACTTACAGTAGAATGATATTGCTATTGTTCATTTTTGGATGACATGGATGAAAGTATTGTTGTTATTATAATTATAGAGAATCCGATTTCTGCATTTTTTTAAGTTTCTGTTATGCAGGTACTTAGCCGATAGTACCTAGATACCTACTTTATAAACTGCTTAAACTGCTTTAATAATGTAAAAATGTCCCTACATAGGGGTTATTGATATTGGAGTTAGCTTATCAAGCTAACAATAATAACTAATAGGATATTGTAAAATTTGGGTAGTACGTGATATTTATTATTAAATAATTATATTTTTCTTTAATAAACTAAATTCATGTAGGTTTTTCTCGTGGCTATTTCGAATTTTTAAGGCTCCTAGTTTTACATGTAGAAACGTTTTGTAATATTTTCAAATTGTTTTGTATATTTTAGGTAATTATGCCAGGCATACAAGATTAAAAGGGTTCCTCCCAGAATTTGCTATTGTAATCTCAGCATGACCATAGCAGAACTTAAACATAAGTAAGTACCAAATTTGATTATGAAAAGTAACTACTTGGTAAATGTTAGGATGTGCTCAAGTTAATATGGGTTTTCCTCAAGCCTCGTGCACTCACAAAGTTGCACAGGAAAGAAAGAAATTTTTTGCAGCACATTTGCAACTCCTTTTTCACAAAATCATATTTGATCATGTCTGGTGTTTCACTCCCAATATAGCCAAGATGCTAAATTTATTAAAAATTAATGGAGTTTTCTATTAAGAGATCTAGAGTTCTTTTTACCTTCTATTAATAGTTCCGTTAAAATAAAAGTAAAAACAATATTTTAAAAATGGGGTGCTAACTTCAAGCAGCCCCCCATTATTGCAAAAACAAAAGTATGGCCACAGTCAGTGATGTGAAATGACGGTCATTTATCATCCGTAACAAATGACCATCATGTGACGGTCATATAGGTCATTTATAAAAAATACCCTTAATTTACATTAGTAATAAAACTAAAAGTTTAAGAATACTTTGTAGTTAAAAAAGAATATTCTTACAAAATTTAAAAAAGAAAAGCATGTCCTTAAGTGTCATCATGTTCTTCTACGTCATGTGCAAATTCGTCAGTTATTTCGTTTTTGTCTCATTTTAGAATTAAGCCAGGAATATTCTAAGACGCGACAGAGCACGCGTGATGTCTTCATTTCTTTGTACAAGCCTAAGGTTTGTGCTTTTGTGATGCACCAAACTGCACTAACCTGCACATTTTTTATTCGTGGAAGAAGCCCATAAGCAAAAAGTCAGTGCAGATTAGTGCAGTTTCGTGCAACACACAAGAACAAACCGCTAGTGTGCAATGTCAACAGGTGATCTGCTTTAAGCTTTTTTTATTATTGTTAATAATATATCCTATTTATAAACGAATCAAAAAGTTTTTAGATAGTACGTAATTCGTTTTCTATTTTTCTTTAAATTTAGATTTTTTTGACTTCAGTAGGATACATGATAATTTTTGCAAACTAGTTTATTAGGATAGCCGAAAAAAAAACTTTTTCATTATTAGTTATTGTTTCTATTTTTAGTAATATTATTAGTATTACCAAACTTGGGCGTTTTAGCTGTTCTTGTGTTCCTGTTGATAAATAGGTGGTTTTAGTTCGTTGTTTTTTAAACATGTTTACTTATTGACAAATTTATTGCATATTATTTACTTTATCGTTACAAATGTAATCACATATGGATTTCTAATTATTTTCCTCTAAAACCTTGCATATTTGTCAGTTTGTGAAAAAAAAAACGCCATTTTGAAGAAAAAAAACAAGCTTTATGTTTTTTTTTTCACAAAAAACACGGTTTTTAAAAAAAACATTGCCGTTTTATTTCATTTACATCACTATTTCTATGACGCTCGTGGCTTTTTCTTGCTTAATTTTTACTCTTACGTCGAAGCATGAAATTTAAGAGGTTAAATGACCTGATGGTCATTTATTAATGTGATGTGACGGTCATGACGTCATGACCGCACAAAATGACGAGGTCATATGACAGACTCACATCACTGGCCAGAGTGCTTAATAGTTCTAAAGGAGGTCCACAGTTCTTGATGGTTTTCGAGGTCAGAACTCTTACAAAAAAAAAATATTACGTTTTGTGCTCTTTGGAAAGTAAAATATTCAACAACAAAATATCATTATCTTGATGCAGAACTGTAGAACTATGGAAACACTAACGGGAACTCATGAGTTGTAAACCAGAACTATTGTTAAAAAATATTTCGTGGGGGCCACCTTCACACTTTTTTAACACTCAAAAATGTAAGTTGTAAACAAAAAAATATCATTCTGATTCTGCAGAACTGTAGAACTATAGCAGCATTAACGGGAACTCATGAGTTTAAAGCAGAACTCTTGTTAAAAAGTATTTCATGGGGGGGGGGGGGGGGGCAACTTCACACTTTTTAAAAAAGGGTTTACAACTTAAATTTTTGACTTAAAAAAGTGTAAGGTTGGTCCCCCGTGAAGTTAGCACCCCATTTTTAAAATATTATTTTTACGGAACAATTAATAAAAAGTAAAATATTCTGTTAAAAAGTAAATAATTTTAGGATAGCGGTTTTTTTTCTGGGAGTGTATATATATATATATATATATATATATATATATATATATATATATATATATATATATATATATATATATATATATATATAATTGCTAGAAACTAGCGCGGATCGATACATAAAAAAAAAAGAGGAGAATTATTGTGGGCATGTCCGCTGAATGAACAGAATGAAAAGTTAGAATGGTAACCCGTACGACACGTGTTTCTGCTCATTGGCTTCATCAGGCCCACGTATGTGACCGTGCCTCTCAACATAAGTCGAGACGCACAACGTCACAGAAACACGTGTCGTACGGGTTACCATTCTAACTTTTCATTCTGTTCATTCAGCGGACATGCCCACAATAATTCTCCTCTTTTTTTTTATGTATCGATCCGCGCTAGTTTCTAGCAATTTTTTTTCTTCTCTTGGGCTTATAGGATACCACGGCAGTTGGCTATAGTTGCCTCCGTCGGCGACGCTAATTGTTGCCCCCAAAAAAGGGGTCTTTTGGCTGAAGCCACAAATGGGTGTACTGGCTCCTGTTTGTGGTCCTCGTTAAAAAAAAATGTTCTCTTTTCTTAAGGTTACACCCGTAACTGCGTATGTGACGTTGTGCGTCTCGACTTATGTTGAGAGGCACGGTCACATACGTGGGCCTGATGAAGCCAATGAGCAGAAACACGTGTCGTACCTGTTACCATTCTAACTTTTCATTCTGTTCATTCAGCGGACATGCCCACAATAATTCTCCTCTTTATATATATATATATATATATATATATATATATATATATATATATATAGTTTATGGTTTGATTTGTTTCTTGGATCCTTAATAAAAAAATAAAAAATATTTATATATATATATATATATATATATATATATATATATATATATATATATATATGTTTTGTTTTGTAATTATTTACAGATTTGAAGAGTGCCTAGGACCAGAGGAGCTAACACCCACAGATTCGTAGTTCCTGAAACTGAAGACTGACAAATGTACAAAAGTGCCAGATGAAAGTGCCATGCCATGTATTCTTTAAAGCCCCCCAAACTTTTTTTTAACAAGATTAACTCACCTTACTAACTTTGTTTTTTTATAATCCCTTTTATTTCTTGTTCTCATATTCTCTCATTTTCTCTAATGTATGGTTCTTGCATATTCTTAGACATGCTGTTTTTATAAAAAACCAAATACTGAAATTCCATCAAATCATTTATTTTTGTAAATGCATTGTACAGCTGTTCAACAATATAAAAATATTTTGCGATAAAATAATGTTTTTATTCTACTTTATAAGATTAGTATAAATATGAAGCAGAAGCTAGCGGCTAGCGGCCGCAGCGATATTAAACGTACACAGTTTTTATGTTTCCCAAATAAGACCTAACCTAGAGTACTGCTTCCACATTTAGAAAGCTTCGACATGAAAGAACTAGACTCTGTCATTTCCCCGTTGACTATTCCTAATAAAACAACCCTGCGTTACCTATGCAGCCCTTTACAGTCTAGCTACAAAAACCTATGACATCCCACTTCTCTCACTCATTCACACTTAGGGTCTCCAGATTATAGAACAAGTTGCCCGCAGATGTTTCCCTTTCCCTCCAATCCTTAAATCCTGTGTCGATAGGTTACATTTTCCTTCTCTTCAGACGCCCACGATTCGTTAGTAGAATACTTAGGCCTGTGTGAAGAGTCCAGTGTGACTCTTAGAATGGCTTCAAGTCAAACAGCATACAGGACAGGCCAAAAAAATAAAAATCGTTCAGGAGTAAAGTATCCTTATTTCGAAAAACGTTATTAAGAAAAGGTGTTTAAAATTAAAAGATATTTCCAATGCCTTCTATATATTTTTTTTTAATTTTAAATTATCCCCTTATGATTTTTTTATATTTAGCTAGAATAAACTCAAACTCAAAAAAACCTTTATTGTCCAAGACTTGTGTAACATTTTCAAATTAACCACACTTAAATCATTTCTGCATAACTTTCATCAAGTTGAAGAAAATTTGTGAAATTTACATATATTTATATTTCTACTCAAGAAAATATTTTTTTTTTGAATAGAAGGTTATGACTTCGTATTTGGACATATTTTTTAATTCTAAACAACTTTTCTTAATAACGTTTTTCTGTGTTTTCGCAATAGGGATACTTTACTCTTGAACGATTTTTATATTTTTTAAACCCCTTAAATAGTCTACACAACCTGCCCTATACAAAGTATTATAGGAAAGGTGATGGTGTTTGCGCTTATTTTTCAAGAATATGTGTAGTTTAAAATGACACAAAAATATCTGGGATCATCAAGAGCTTAATGTGCAAAATAAAATTTATATAGCTTAAAATTAGCACCTCTAGACCAATTTCCCATATTTTAATACAGAATTACTCCATTCCTTAGAGTATAATGTCAATGAAAGCAGCTATGCATAAAAAAAAAATTATTCCATTATTTCTAAAAATGGCTATACTAAGGTGGTCATATGGCTTTACATTATAAATAATTGTCACAAGAAAAACTGTCGTAGTTACAGAAAAATAAATTAAATTTGTTACATTTTCTATGGTTTATTATCAATAGGCACTTTTTTTTACATATCACTGGTTACAAATACAAATATTTATTAATGATAGTGCATACAAAAGTACTTTCACACGTCAAGACTTTATGCTACAACTAAATAATGAGATAATGTTAAAATTTCTTAAATAGCTCATTAAAATATTAAAATTACAAATAAACATTTAAGTATAAAGTACAAACGGAAATGCTTAACGAAGCAAGACTAACATATTAGAACATATTTCAGAAAATTTTGAAGAATTTAAACAACCCAAATATCAGTCTTATGCTCCTCTTACACTTAGACGAGATCTGAAAAATCACCCTCCAAGAAATTCTCGATGCTATAAAAGGCTTTGTTCCTTAAATATTCTTACTTACATTGTAAAATAAGTTGCAAAGAAGAAATTATTCCTAGTGTAACACTCCTCAAAAATATTCTATTTATGACTACATCCTACATACACTGTGTCCAACATGTTAATACGTAAATATATCATTGACCATTCTAATTTCATTAATTTGATGGCTCTTTTTCTTCACAGCTTGGATATGAACTGCTAAAAACCTGAGTGAACTCTGTAGCTATGAAAACTTGTGGGTGTTAATGTGCTGGATAAACCCGTCATGGATAACAGTGCCTAAAAATTAAAAAAAAAAATGATTCTCTTTGTTAATGTCGGTAATTAATTTGAAAATATAAAACAGTGCTTAGAAGTGGTTAGAAAATAGGTAGTTTGCACACTTTTGTAATTCCACTCAATTTGAAGCCTACAGAAAAGCTTTTGATAAATTTACAATCATTATGCAACGTTCTTAGCTCTGGTTTTAAAGATTATTATTCTGTAAAATACTGTTTTTACTTATTAAATACATACTCGAGTGAAACTTGAACATTTCTCTATTAATTTTTAACAATCAAATTTAGTAAAAAATATTGGCATAAATTTATCACAGTGACACTTCACTGAATATTTCTTTAGCTATTTTTTTCAACCCAACAGGATATTTCATTGAAGTTATAGAAAAATAATTGGTTACAAGAACTGGCATTTAACCCCTTATAGGTTCCATTACTAAGGCTACTTAGACAGTTCAGTCATATATTGTCCCAATACATAAATTATTGTGAAAAAGCTACATACTTAGCAAACAAGTAATGCCCCTATTTTGCAAAAATAAAACAAAGTTGTATATTTGGCATGAACTATACTTACAAATACGTACTTCAGCTTACCAGGAACCGCCGTTTCAGGATTCCTATTCCAGATTTTCTTCAGGTAAAATCTATGCTCTGACTACTGGTCTATATCTTCACATTTTATTTTAAGTGACTGAATGAATAACGGCTTCCCCTATTAGGATATCTAAAAAGTAATGTAATATTTGTTGTATAACTAAATACATTGTGGCAAATCCGAAAAAGTGCAATAGCTATCCCTCCAAAAGGTAAAACCAACACTACCAACAGCTTTTTAAAAATTTTTAATCATGGTGAAAACTATGTTTGGTATTTAGCCAGCTTCCCTTGTGCAAGAAACGCCAAACTTACCTTGAAATGATGGTCCTCCACCTTTTGTGTCGCATTTGGGACAAAGTATACATTTAATAATCATTATATAACAGAAACACATATCGAACACGATATGTGAAGGTTTTAAAACACTTGAAAAGTGCAAAAACGCATTGAACTAAAGAAACACACGTGTGTTTGTTTACTTCAATTAAAAAACGGCGAAAGCAAATGACATGAATGACATGTGTCTAGCGAAACCACAGAACAAAAGTTTGTTAGGCGAGACTATTCAATTTATAACCCACGCATTACGTTGACATCAGGTGATAACTTATCTTTCTCTAGGAGTTGCAAATAAAAAAGGATAACCGGTTTCCGTTGGTCTTGGAGTTCACTTGATTACCGGCTTTGGGTTTATCGTTCCGTGGAGGACCAGTAAACAATACAAGTACACAACAAATATTGTTCACTAGCATTCTCCGTCCCTGGTCTGGACGTTTATTTTGTCTGTGTTACTTGTCTTGATATTAATTAAATCAAGAATGGCAGTGCAGAGATAAAATAGCATTGGAGTGACATAAAGTGATCCTGGTGATCCAATTTTTGTCAATCGAACACGCATCTGGATCATAAAATTGTTCAAGTGAGCCCTTCTTCTTTACCATTTGAAATCAGCTGTTTGCAGCGGTGGCAACGTTGGTTTTTCAGTGTGTCGGCCCCTTTATTTGGTCAGCTCTTGTCCTTAAGTTTGTTGACATTGTTTATCTTTGATTATATTCGTATTTTCTTAGTAATCCTTTTTATTAAACAGTAGGAAATATTAAAAAACCACCCTACAGATATTATATTGTCCCAGTATAAAAAAAATTCCATAGCGAATGGCTTCGAAAACTTCATTTTGTCGTGTCCAAAAGAGCCGGTGTTGGAAGAAACTAGGTAGTGGAAAATTAATCAAAAATTTTACATAAAGCGGTATCTATAAAGGTCAGTATCGCCAAATTCAAGTAATCATAATGTTGCTGTACATTTATTTTTATAGTATAATAAACAATAAGTGTTTTTAACTAAATTGTAAAGGCAAATCCACCAGCACTAACTTCCAGCCAATTTTCCGATTTTCTTTGCACAAATGCCGTTTTGGTCATTTATAACCAGTCTGTTTAATAAAATAAAAGGTTTTCTATCGACTAAATATCCTAGTCTTTGGGAAAAACTCAAGAAAATGGATTTACACTGAAATTTACATTACACTAGCCGTGACTAGCCATTATAAAACGTTGACGTCATAAAAAAAGTGACGTCACAAACAAAAGAAGTCCGTTTTACGAGATGTTGGATTTTGCAGGAAAATTTGCAAAATAAAACCTGTTTTTTTGTTAATAAAGCCCAAAAAAAATGGAAAACAGCAACTGTCATGAACATTTAATATATGTAGAGAATACAAAAAAAAATATTTCAGAATTTTTTGGATTACATGCATATTCCCTATTTGCCTTTAAGGCGTGTTCGGTTAATCCTCAGCGAGGCCTCAGATGCCTCTGCGCGCCAAAATTCCGTTCGGTAAATGTCTTCGAGCGAACCGAGGAAAAATACACCGCGTTCGTTTATTCCCAGGCAGAGAACTCTGAGCTTCATCTTTTTCGTCGGAGGATTTTGACCGATTCAACGGAGAATCCAAACATCTGATCAGCTGATCACTTGTTTAGACACATTTAGATGAAAAATGAGGTTAAAAAGGGGATTTGATTGAATGGATTGTTTAATTTAGAAAGGAATATTGTTGTCGCAAAAAGACTGACCACTTTGTAATTTATTTCGTTTTCCTTGCTGTACCTTGTTTTGGGTTTTTTTCGTGATGAGTTTCGCAAGAGAGATGCCCACAATTTTCACACAATTACTCTTCAACAAGGAAAATAAAGGGGTTCAAGATGAAAATAACTCCTATAACTGGCTGGTAACCAAAGAAGAATATAATAAAATTAATAACGGAGGTATGTAGGTATGTCTAAGATAAAACTTTTTCATTTCATGGACCTGCGTTTTAAAAGTATACTTTTGATGATGCTTCATCATCATTCATTTAGATGATGCTTATCTTCCATTATAAGTTCATGTCCTAGTTGAATAATAGGAACTAGTAAATTCAGATCCCTGTTTAAAACACAGAAAAACGGTTATAGTGGTTTAGAAAGTCATTAAACAATCCGAAAGAGTTTTAAACCTAAACAGTTCAAATTCAAAAATCAGTTTAAAGTTTAAGGTTAAAACAAAACAGTAGCGAATTCCATTGAGAAAACTGCTGCAGTGCCACTGTATTTGTATCCCTCCTTCCTTACTGTGGGACAGAGAAAGAGAATTTCTGTCCCTATTCCACAGTATAGAAAAGAAGAGGATAGGAATAGACTGACACGGCACCAGTTGCCCAATGGATATCGACATGGATTAAAAATTGCGTTCGGTTAATGCCGCGATCGTCGGAGTGCTCTGTCGATCAGCTGTTACACATCTGCCGTCTGTCTGATCTCGTCCGCGAGGATTAACCGAACACGACTGCACCTAAAATGTAATAATTAAAATTGCAGAATAATAATTACTGAACCGAGGGCTCTAACTGGACTTCCTGCTAACATTGATTTAGCAATCTACCAGAGACTAATTTCTATCTCTGTTCTTATTATTATATGCATGTGAACAAAATATGCTAGAACATATTTCTGGCAGACCGGCTAAAAACACGAAGGCGAAGAGTCCAGTTGTTATGGCATCAGCTACCTCCCCTGTATCATCGAAGTGTGGTATGACAATTTAATAAAGAAGAGTTAGTCGTTAGACTTGTCAAATTTAAAAACAATAAATTAAAAAACATTTAAAAAATGGATAAAAGTCCCCTACCTAAGCGACAAAAACTTTCTGGTATTTCTATTTTGAGTATTAATTAGTATACATATTTTGAAATATTATATAATTTAATTAACATTCATTTTATAGGAATATCTTGGAGAAATGTTAATGAGGACCTGGAAGCAGTCATTAGTCTAAGAAAAAATACAAGACTAGCTATAGAACGCTTGCATTTCATGGAAATGTGCCAGTTAAAGAAATTTTCTCAAGTTGAAGTGGAACTTGCTAAAATAGAAACCTGTGAAGTGCCTAATATGGATCCGATATTTCAAGACTTCCGTACATTGTCCAAAGAATTTGTAAGTACTTGTGTTCTCATAGTTATTTCACAAAAAAGTAGGCATTTTTTGCTATTGATTTTAAAATTTTTAAAGAAATAAAAATCAACATTGACAAATGGTAATAGCATTGAGCTAGGGATATTGTTCTGGGGCTGAACTAAGTTAATTTGTTACCGTTTAAACTCAAGAATATACACAGCTTTTATGCATAGTAATGAGAAAGATGTTCCACTGTAAATAGAAGATGATTTGTAATAAGTAACAGTGTACTCGATGTTTTAGTCTTATGGAGAAATAGGATGAAATACCTATAATACTTATATTCTGTTTTAGGGTGAGACAACTCACAGGCTATGTGATCATATTCCTCTACTCCATGTACTGGAACAAAAGAAAAACTGTCCTGTTGCAAAAATAATAGACGAAATATGAGTTTTTGCTAACATTTAGTTTAAAAATATTTTATTGATATTATTTGTTGTACTAATAGAATTAAAAAACTACTTAACTTAACTTATGAATATACATTTTATTTACACATAATGGCATCATTTAACATTAAAAGTATTTGCACCTAAAACTTGAGCTAGGAAACCTAGGCAGTGAATGTCATCTACTGTCCAAGTTGTTCATACCCTTATAGATTATTTGAAGACAATCAATCCTGGGCAGTAAATTCTGAAAAATATATTTTACAATCTACCAAGTTTAAAATAGCAGGTTTTTGATTTTGTCAAGAGCTTGAAATGAGCTTTACAAGAAATTTAATATATATACATATGTAGGTACTTACCAAAAACAAAGGTATTAGTTTATGTTCATTTTCTTTGGTATATTCTTTGGTTAATAGTGTTAATAAATAAATTATCCTACGCTAAAAAAAAAAAATTAATGTATATCAAAAATTATAGGATTATAATAATTCTTACCCCAAATATTACTTCATTGATGAATACTTGCTGAATTTGTTCATATGGAATAAAGGTTGTCTTTTCTCCAAACCAGTGTTTTTTAGATATATGACATCCAAATCCTTTTACAATCAATACATTTTCTAAAAACATAATGTTATTGGAAGAAAAAGTTTGGTAAATATATTCGCTTACCTTCTTTAATAAAAAAGAAAGCTTCGTAAAGAACATAACAAATGCACAAAAGACCTGTAATAATTATACAAATTTTTATATCTAATGAACATTTCAATAAACTTATGACACATATAAAGCCTACAGAAAGAGTAGTTTTGTGAGAAAATGCATTTTTCTCAGTCTTTATTGATACTTCTAAACACCCATTACTTTTGCTCATATTTAATATTAAACTATTTCCGTAAATGCTCTTAAAATTGGCATAGTCCTTCCCTTTATGTTTAGCCATTGTTCACGCATTGTAAAAAGTTATTAAACAATTAGAAAAGTAAATAAACCAAGCCCAGAATGAATATAATTTTGAATGAATGTGACGTTTAAATGTAAGGTTAAATTATCAATCATGTATTAGTCGACGTTGCCATGTTACTGTTAAAGAATTTCTGGGACTTTCATATTTTCGATAGGATTAAAAAAAAATGTAATCCTATTTGAACTAAGAAGAAATAAATAAAAAGCATAATTTTGTCTAGGTCTTAATTTTAAAAATTATTTAGTAGTCCAATTATATATTACAATAGATTCGTCATACCTACTGTAGCAACCATTCTAACAAAGATAATAAATTAAAAAATGGACATGTCTTTATAATCATGATAATGAATAGGGGCAAATTTAGGGCAGTATAAAGAAAATTTACCATTTTGAACTTACGAAACTTAAAATACATTTTTTAAAATGGTAATGAAAATTTTAATTTTAAATTACGCGGGTTGTGATGTGCGCAGTTGCCACGCGTTTGTTGTGAACTCCATCTGCGAGCGTTGTTGTGAATTCAATATGGCGATAACAATTTTGTGTTGTGCCTGTTGAAGAAAATAAAACGAATTTACTTAAATTAATAGGTTAAAAAATAGAAGTATTATAATTATTTCACCATTTTTATCGTTGTTGACATGGAAGGTAGTGTAATTTGAGGTATTTACTTCGTATAGAAAAGCGGGATTGAAAGTGTAGTAAAAATTGTACACAAAGGTTGTGATTTTTAACCCACTAGAAAATTCAGATAGTTGCCGTTTTTAATCGTTTTTTGTTTAATTTACAAGTAGTGTAACAATACCTTTAAGCCGGTGGTTCTGGTGTTTCCATTGGAAATAGTAAGTTGTCACAATATTATGTTTGTGCTTACCTTGATGCTTACATTATGTCATTTTTTGTGTTTTCATTACAGGCGGAATGTGGGAAATTTGCCAGTACAGTGAGAAAGATTAAAGAAATTTACAGTCATGACTGATACAAGGCGAAGGGTAAAGTTATATGCACTAAATGCAGACCGACAGTGGGATGATAGGGGCACGGGACATGTTTCGTCTTCCTATGTTGATCGGTTAAAAGGAATATCTCTGTTAGTGCGCGCAGAAAGTGACGGTTCTCTGTTGTTGGAGTCAAAAATCCAGCCTGACACTGCCTACCAAAAACAACAAGACACTCTTATAGTATGGTCAGAGGGCGACAATTTCGATTTAGCTCTTAGTTTTCAAGAGAAATTGGGCTGCGATGAAATCTGGGAAAAGATTTGCCAAGTGCAAGGCAAAGATCCATCAGTGGAGATTACACAGGTAGAGTATTAGTGTGATAACAACTTCAAGATCTCCAATGAAATTGATTTTTGTCTTATTTTGGTATTAAACTTCTAAACAAATATATACAAAAATTTTATAGTTTCACAGTGATCTTAGTCACCACTTTCTTTAATAACAGTTACATATTTGATATTTAAGTAAGGTGTGTTAAAATGGCAAATAATAGGTTTGTGTTGTTTAAGTATTAATTATATTCATTATAAATAAATTGAATACTTACTCAGTGTATGATCAATATCAACAGTTCAAAATAAAAATATGTTATATGAATTGTACTTATGTAACGTTAAATTCAACAAAATTTTCTGTATTACTCTAGGTAAGAGTTATGCTGAGAAACCTACTTAACTATGTTTTGGCATATTTGGCATATCAATTTTAGGGCAGTGGAAGAAAATAAGTTTGTGAAGTTGCCCCCCCCCCCCAAATGCAAAGTTTATTAAAAATTAATGGAGTTCTGAGTTTGCTATGAAGAGTTCTAGAGATATTTTTACTTTTTATTAATAGTTTGGTTAAAATAAAAGTAAAAACAATAATTTTTAAAAATGGGGGGCTAACTTTACGCAGCCCCCATTATTGCAAAAACAAAAGTTTGGCCACAGTGCTTAGTAGTTCTAAAGGAGTTCTACAGTTAAGTATTTATGATTTTCGAGGCCGGAACTCTTATCAAAAATATTGTATTACATGTTATGTGCTTTTTGGGTAGTAAAAAATTCAACAAAGTGTTATCTTTATGCAGAACTGTAGAACTATGGCAGCACTAACGGGAACTGATGAGTTTTGAACCAGAACTCTTATCAAAAATATTGTATTACATGTTATGTGCTTTTTGGGTAGTAAAAAATTCAACAAAGTGTTATCTTTATGCAGAACTCTAGAACTATGGCAGCACTAACGGGAACTGATGAGTTTTGAACCAGAACGCTTATTAAAAAATATTTCTTGGTGTCAACTTCACACTTTTTTAACAGTCAAAAATTAAGTTGTAAACAACAAAATACCATTCTTATTCTACAGAACTGTAGAACTATTGCAGCACCAACGGGAACTCATGAGTTTTGAGCCAGAGTTCTTGTTAAGAAATATTTCATAATACTAGTAAATACTTTGTTGTGTTCGAAATTACGCAATAATCAATCACATTTATAGTAACAAGAGTTCTGGTTTAAAACTCATGAATTCCCGTTGGTGCTGCAATAGTTCTACAGTTCTGTAGAATTAGAATGGTATTTTATTGTTTCCAACTTAAATTTTTGACTGTTAAAAAAGTGTGAAGTTTGCACCCATAAAATATTTTTTAACAAGAGTTCTGGTTCAAAACTCATGTTCCCGTTAGTGCTGCCATAGATCTACAGTTCTGCATAAAAAGAATGACATTTTGTTGTTGAAATTTTTACTTCCCAAAAAGCACATACTTAACATGTCGGTAATACAATTTTTTTGATATGAATTTTGGCCTTGAAAATCATAAAGAATTGTAGAACTCCTTTAGAACTACTAAGCACTCTGGCCAAACTTTTGTTCTGCATGAAGTTAGCCCCCATTTTTTAAAATAATGTTTTTACTTTTATTTTAACGGAACTATTAATAAAAATAAAAAGAACTCTAAGAACCCTTCATAGAAAACTCGGAGCTCCAATAATTTTTAATAAATTTTTCATTTGGGGGCCAACTTCACAGACATAAGAAAAGTATTTATATAAAAGAATGCCATTTTATGCAAGGAAAAGAAAAGGGACACATTGTATATTTTGTCAATGAGAATATTTTGTTTTTAATTGAAACGTCCATGTTAACAGTTTACTTTGCTATAATTTTAAACTTTAAAATTTAGTTAACTTTTAAAAACATTTGTTTGTTTACATTGGTAGATATTAGAATGTTTTAACAGATCTTTCTTAGGCAATAAAGTATATGCAGCCATTGACAATTTAAATTTTTAGGCCCACATGCCATTTGCCAAAATTAGAGTTGTGAGTGGCTGTGCATCTTTTCTCTGTCTATCTCCTGTAAAACTAGCATATTTTTATTTTAATACATTTCCTCTTTTAACTATTGATATGGTCATTTGGTGGTGTGAGAAACTAGATTACAAAATAGTTAGGCATTTAATGTTAGAATTTGTTACTAAAACAGGCTCATAATCTTTCTATTACAGTAAACTTTTTAGGTTAATTTTAACGCATTCAAAAAGAAAAACGTGAGAATCTTGTTTTTTTTTGTATTTTGTACCAGCGGCACTGTTTTGTACACTTGTGTGTATGTAAACTTTTGATGAATAAGAAACCAAATATACATTCAGTGTGTCTGTGAATCGGGTTTATAAGAATGGACCAAATTTTGCAAGATATGTAAAAATGTCACTCCTAATAAAAGTTTTTGCTTGTAAAATAAATAAGATTTACTTTAAGAAAAATTTAATTTTTATACAGGGACCATAAAAAATATGAAAATGGTATTTTGTGTAAGAGTTAACATACCTTGTTAATCATTTTCTACCAAAAGAACAAACATAAATTATGTTTCAAATTAAACCCTAAAGCGAAGTACAAGATTTTATTAAAATATTAAAAGTAAAGAGTTTTATCTCATAATTTTTTTAAAGTTCCAACTATTGTCTCTCTCACCTTCAACCAGTACAAGTTTCTACATATTGAACAATAATGAAACCTTTGAACATGCTTGTCAATGTCGTTATTAAATGAAGCTCCCTATATCAAAACTTAAATTTTTCATATCATGAATCTTATTTATTTTACAAGCAAAAACTTTTATTAGGAGTGACATTTTTACGTATCTTGCAAAATTTGGTCCATTTCTCCTCTTCTAAACCCCATCCGCGGTCATACTGTACTTATTTAATTTTTGACATTCAAAATACTTTAATACTACGAACTACAATTATCTCATCAATTTTTTTTTAATAAAAAAAGACAAAGTGCTACAACAGATTAACAACTATTTTTGACATATCATCTTAATATTTTACACATGACAGCGCCATTTTATTTATTTTATTATTTAGCGTTAAGTTAGCGCGAATTCCCTTTTACTGATTATTATTTGTTATTTATTTTTGAACAGTAGCCATTCGAGTGAACCATATTAATATTATACATTCTAATCTGTAACCATTTGAAGAAAAAATTTGATACTCAGCTATTAAAAACATTCTCACATAATGCCAGGCTTATATGTAGTTGAATAAAAAAAAATACATAATAAAATTAATTATTTTGTTGGCTTCTGGGCACAAAGCACAAAATTTGATTTTTAATCAAACAAAACAAACTTCCCGTGGCGCTACTGGGCAAAAATTGATAAAAAATATACTTAAATACGTTCTGCCCCAAAACTAAACACATAATTCACTAAGAAGGTTTATGATTTACCTAACATATTTTATTTAAAAAATGTCTTGAAATTATAAAATTGGTTTTGTCTTAATGTTTCATTTTTTACAAAATATGTCAAGCGCAGTAGGTCTCCCTTTTTTCATTGGCACGTGAGAAAACTGTGAAAAGAAATTTGATTTGACAAAAACCTGATTATTAAGGCTGGCCACTTTTGGTCTCCTCCGCAAAGCGAACAGTTCCTCTCTGAGAGCGGTTGGTGAGGTTTGACGCAGTGTTAGTGTATTTTACGCGAGTTTCCTTAATGTCCGCCGTGCATAACCATATCGAAATTAGGTAGTTGGCGACTATTTGCTCACCATGTGCAAAGGTTCTTGTGGGAATTCCCATATTTCAAATATACCAGTGCTCACATGCTGTGTTTAGTGTGTAACAAAGGGTTGTTATATTGGAACAGAGTTATGTGTAAAAACATAAATAATCAGTGCAACCCACAAATAAATGTAAAAAAACGTGGCCAGAGCCCTTTTGCGGAATTTATTTTCGATATAATTTTTACGTTAAGTGCTTGTAATGTGCCCTTTAATATACTGGACAAAGAACCATTTCAGCAGTTCTGGAAAAAAATAATCGCACGTGGAAATTGTTTCCCAATTGTGCGTGAGCGACTTGAAAACCATATTAAATCCGCACTATACGATAAAAAAAAAACTGTGGTTAACCGTGGACGAGACCACAGATTCTAAAAAAACTTTCTGTTACCAATGTTACAGTACCCACATTAAATCCGCTTGGACCATCACCTCCATATTCCTTGGCAAGTAAACAAACCCGTTAAATCGAAATAAAAAACAATAGCACATTCAATTATGTCTTTAAAAGAGCTTTCCAACAAGGCGGCATTTAAAAAAATTAAGCTGGGCTATGTTTCTGCCCTGTAAGGGGTTTGAAAAAACAAATTTTGGTTATGAGCATGAAGCCCACAAAACATCTCAGTCGACGTGTTTTTGCATTTTTCACAAATATTTTTTCGTAAACTTCTAGCGAATTTGTTCCAGTTAAAGTCCCCACCCTGTATATCGGCGAGCCCTGGTTCAAATGTTGCTTAATGACAACCTGTCTACAAAGTAACTTCTTAAGGTTGCTCGTGCTTCCCTAGTAAATCACATATTTAAACATCTCATATGAATCACTCACCTATAATCAATAATCATGATACAATAAAAGGAAGATATGATGTCAAACCGTGTCAGATTCGTCCGGGTTCGCGCATGACGTCACGCTGTGAGCTATTTTTGAAATTTATAACGCGCAATATAGAGTTTATGTTAGTTATAGGCGATTTTATATAAATTATATTAGCAATATACTTTGCCTCCTGCTTATAATACAAATTTTAAAGTATATGATTTAAAATAATCATGTAAATAAAGGAATAAATTAATTTAAAATAATTGAAATTGGGAAATTGCTTGCCAATTGCGTTCTATGTATTTATTTACGTGAAAAGAAAAGGTAAATAATTTTATAAAATAAAACTATGCCTAATCATTAAGATAATAATTTTTATTTAGAGGCATAGTGTTACTAGAATATATACCTACAGTGTTATAAATAAGAATCTTATTTGCTTCGATAATTTGTCAAATATTTTTTGCGGTGAATAACATCTGTATGTTTGCGACGGAAACATGTTTTTTAGGATGGTTCTTTTAGGATTTTCTACACTTTAAATAGTAAATTATTACAAATTATTGTATTTTTGTATTCTTTGATTTTTCAAATTTAAAAAAATCTTAAAATGCCAAAAATTATTCTAAACAAAACAAAAATATCTAAATTTATGAAATTAGGTAAAACAAGAAATTATTTTTTAAGAAAATAGCCTTTTTCAGTCTCTTTTTCGTATTTTCTCGATTAAAGTCTGGTGTTTCGTTAACGTGGAGATTTTTAGGAATTGTTTGTCACAGTAAACTTTTTTATCCAAGCGAGTTTGTAAAAACATTAAACACATTTGACATTCATTACATGACACAATTTATGCTTTAAATTATCTTCATAATCACTTTCGTTAAAATGTCTAGAACAGATTCTAGAACGTTTCACATTGAACTTATCTTCTCGTTTGCACAGACACTTCCAAACGCTTTGTGTTTCTTTGTCTTTGGGGAAGCTAAAAACGTTAATATTGGGCATAAAGCCCTTGTATTGATTGTCCAGATTACAACCATACACAACACACCTCATTTTCACTTTTAAACTTAAAAGTGATATAAAAACACCAACAAATAAATTTAAAACACAACGCGATCTTAACAAAGAGGAGGAATTACTCACAGCGTGACGTACATGGCCACGCTTACTTGCGCGGTATCATATCTTCTTGTATTTGTATCATGATCAATACTTTTCTTTGCCAACAAAAATTGTACCTAGTATTAGTATATTAAATGTACAGTCTCTATACAATTTTGTTATAAGTATGAATTAAAAGCGTAAAATAATTGACTTATTGAAAAAGTGCATTCTAATTTTTTTTCTGCAGGATATTGTTGAAGAATCCGAAGATGAACGATTTGATGACATGTCCGATTCTGCGCCTCCGATCGACTTACCTCCGTGCGAGATAAGTAGATTGGAACAGATTAGCGACCTGATAAGCAATTGCCTCACTACACCCATGAGAAAGGAAAAATTGGCGGCCGCGATAGAGAGCGAGGGCTACATCCGCAGACTTATCAACTTATTTCACATGTGCGAAGATCTCGAGAGTACCGAACGGTTATATCATCTCTACGACATATTTAAAAATATTTTTCTTTTAAATAAAAACGTACTTTTCGAAACTATGTTTAGTGACGATTTAATTTTCGACGTCGTGGGTTGTTTAGAGTACGACCCCTCGTCCCCAACACCAAAACGGCACAGGGAGTACTTGAGGAAACAGGCTAAATTCCGCGAAGCTATTCCAATCAAAAACGCCGAACTGTTGGCTAAAATCCATCAGACGTTTCGTGTACAGTATATCCAGGACGTAGTGTTACCGACCCCTTCCGTATTCGAAGAGAATATGCTCTCAACTTTAAGTAGTTTTATATTCTTTAACAAAGTCGAGATTGTATCGCTTGTGCAGGAAGACGAGAAATTTTTAACGGAACTTTTTACCATGTTAACGGACTTGAACACGCCGGACGCAAAAAGGAGGGACCTGGTGCTGTTTCTGAAAGAGTTTTGCAACTATTCGCAAAACTTGCAGCCGCAAGCAAAAGAGTCTTTCTACAAAACTTTGACGTCACTGGGTATATTGCCGGCCTTGGAGATTACGTTAGCTATGGAGGATCAGAAGACTAAGACTGCTTCGATAGACATTCTGACATATATTGTCGAATATTCGCCGTCGGTGGTAAGAGAATATACTTTGCAGCAGGCCAGTAATACAGACGAGGCAAGTAATTTATAGGTTTATGTATAGTTTATATACACACGCCTCTTAAAAAGAAGTGGCATGCTGACTAGGTGACTAGTATTTTTCATCTCAACATTTTTGTACATATTTATCTGAGTATTTTAACTTTGAAAAAAATTTAATGCTATTTTGCCGTTTAGGATCAAATTCTCCTCAATATCATAATTGAACAAATGATCTGTGATGCTGATCCTGAGCTAGGTGGCGCTGTTCAACTTATGGGGGTACTACGGATATTGTTGGATCCCGAGAACATGCTAGCTTCTGTAAACAAATCGGAAAAGACAGATTTCCTAAATTTCTTCTATAAGCATAGCATTCAAATTTTAATAGGTAAGTATTATGTAAAACATTACTAAGGAAGTGGATCCTGTCGACATTTATTTCAGGATAAAGAATTTTTATTCCTTTTTACTTTTGCTTATTTAATTTTATACAAACATTGCAATAGCTCGGGAACTATAGGTTTGGATATAGGAAGTGTTAAGTAAACTTAGCCTGAAATTTGGGACCCGAGAGCCACATCATAACTGACCAACATTCCCTCCTCCGTCCACAGTGCGCCCGTTTGTTCGCTCTATTTTCCTTTGATGTACCGACAGGACTCGAAACACGACCGGACACGTCCTCACTGCTTGTTTGCTTTCGTTAACTCTGTCTGTATGAGGCATAATAAATAAATAAAAATAATTAAATATACTCTTTTTACTTTAGCACCCTTGCTCGAGAATACAGCAAATGACACTCCTCAGAAAGAAGATTACCGTAGCGTTCAGTTATTAGGGCTCATACTGGAACTATTGTCGTTTTGCGTGGAACACCATACGTACCACATCAAGAACTGTATACTTAACAAAGACCTGCTGCGTAGAATACTTGTCCTAATGAAGTCGACGCACAAGTTTCTCGTCCTCTGTGCATTAAGGTTTGTACTGTTTTTGTAAATTTACTGTGCACTGATATTTCTGAAAGTCGTTTAGCTTCATTTTCAAGGTACAGTGTGAGTATCAGTCCTGCTGTCGAAATTTTTTTTTTCAAAATCGACTTTTTTGGGACTAATGGGCTATGTAAAAGTTTTAATTTTTTTAATAAGAATAAGTAGAAAGCTTAAATTTTGATTGACTTTTACCGTATTACTTTGCTTTTCAGGTTTATGCGCAAATTGATAGCGCTGAAAGACGAATTCTACAACAGGTATATCATAAAAGGCAACTTATTCGCGCCCGTAGTGGACTCATTCATTCGAAACAACGGTCGTTATAATCTCCTGGACTCGGCGATCATAGAAATGTTCGAGTTTATCAAACTGGAGGACATCAAAACGTTGTGTTCGCACGTGGTGGAGAACTACGGTAAACTGTTGGATGACATTTGTTACGTACAGACGTTCAAAGCTTTAAAACTTAGGTACGACCAACATCAGGATAAGTTAAAGGAGAGGAATAGTCTGGATGGGTAAGTGTCGTTTGTTTTTGTAGTTGTTTTTTTTTTGAGGAATTTAAAAGTCTAAAAAATTTACCAGGCGCGGCCCGTGAAATTTCAAAGTTGCATATCTCTGTTGCTACTTATGGGACCCATACCAAATTTAGGTTTTTTAATAGTGAGCCTACTAGGAATGTTTTGGTAAAGAAAAAAAATATTTTGCAATTTGCGAAAAAAAGTTGATTTTTTGAATTGACCCACCAGGGTAAAAAATTATCACGCTTAGATATTTTATTTATTATTTTTTCTAAGCAAATTTTACATCATTTTGTCGACAATTCTTAAATTTTAAGAGAAAAAAATGTGTTAGTAGAAAGTTATAGTCATTTGAATTTTTTCAACCGAAAAATAATTTAAATTTTCGGTTGCAAAAAATTCAAATGACTATAACTTTCTACTAACACATTTTTTTCTCTTAAAATTTAAGAATTGTCGACAAAATGATGTAAAATTTGTTTAGAAAAAATAATAAATAAAATATCTAAGCGTGTTAATTTTTTACCCTGGTGGGTCAATTCAAAAAATCAACTTTTTTTCGCAAATTGCAAAATATATTTTTTCTTTACCAAAACATTCCTAGTAGGCTCACTATTAAAAAACCTGAATTTGGTATGGGTCCCATAAGTAGCAACAGAGATATGCAACTTTGAAATTTCACGGGCCGCGCCTGATATTTACATGTATTTCGTAGTTTTTTCGGGTTTTTAAAAATTGTTCTTGCTTTCTGGTATTTTATAAGTACTTTTATGGAAAAATAAAAAAAGCAGGTCCAAGTAACCTTTTGCGATGCTTTAGTTATAGGAAGGTTGTTTTTTTTTATTCTTTAAAAAGAAACTTTCAAATATCAAAAAAAAGAACAGGGAAAATTCTATGTTCTCTTGCTTTATACATAAAAATTAAAATTTAGTGATAGTCCATTATTCAGAACGGATTAGTTAGGTACTTTAACAATTGAGAGAGACCGCCGCCAGATTAATTCTCAGCTGGCACAAACACATTACTTCAGTAGCCACGTCGGCAGCTAAAAAGCTTGGTTTTCTCTTTCGAGCCAGAAAATGCTTCTCCCCTTCCAACTTATACACTCTATGTTTCGCAAATAAGACCTAACCTAGAGTACTGCACCCACATCTGGGGAGCGGCATCATCTTCGACACTTAACATCCTTGATTCTATCCAAAAGAGAGCCATTCGATTTATCAATGATCGAGCCCTCACGAGAAAACTCCCTTCTCTCGCTCATCGCCACGCTGTTGGGGATTTATCCCTTTTCTACCGCTACTTCCACGGATTTTACTCTGAAGAACTAGCTGGTATTATTCCCCCTTGACTGTTCCTAACAGAACAACAAGAGGCGCCTTGCGTATGCATCCCTTTACTGTCCAGCTACAAAAGCCTAGAACAGACCACTTCTCTCGCTCATTCATACCTAGGGTCTCTAGACTATCGAACAAATTGCCTGCAGATGTTTTCCCTTCCCGTACCAACCTTCAATCCTTCAAATCCCGTGTCAATAGACTCAATTTCCCTTCTCTTCAGACGCCCACGGCTTGAAGTCTACGTGGGATATCTTAGATAAAAAAAAATTACCGATCTATTTCTGGACGTTCCTTAAAATTATGTTCTTTTACAGTGTTCCTTCTATCCTCCGAAATAGTCGGTATCGTCGCGATCAGCGACAGATGGAGGAGGAAGAGGAAATGTGGTTCAACGAGGATGACGACTTCGACGACGGTCCTTCGGTACACAAAGCGCCGGCAACGCCGCCACCGGCGTCGCACGACATTTTAGCCAAAAAATTGGATTCGAATTTAGAGAGTATAGGAGGTAAGAAACGGCTTCCTGAAACAATATGGAAACAAAACAGCCTTTCAGGATCTGAAAAGCTCATCAAAACCCGTAAATTCGTTTTTAAACTACAGCAATTTAAAACTGATGCTGGAACTTTTTTTTTTAGTAGCCAAGAATTTGCAATATTTTATTATATGTATAAATATTATTTTACAGCTGGCAAAGTAGCCGAAAAGAAATTAGAATCAAATTTAGAGAGTATAGGTGGTAAAGCTGGAGACAAGAAACAACCGTCTTCTCCTACACAACCGAATATAGTGGAAGCAAATGGGCCGAGTAAACAGGTAACGATAAGAAGGTTATATACAGTCTGTCGCATTTAACAGTATCTTATTTTTGTCTATTAAAAATGCCCCACAAAACTGGATCATTTTCTGCACTATTTTTGTCCTCCATGAAAAATGCAGCAACAATGGGAAATAATTATTTTATTGAATATGGTGGAATGCATTTTATTTATTGAATTATTAATTTTTAAAATACGTTAACACGGAACTGACGGTGATGTGCACGAGACTGACATTAAAGTGAACCAAGTTCACATTGGGATGCACAACACTTATCGAGACTGTGAATTATCATTTTACACGAGTTGTAATAATTTAAACTGTTTTATAGCCGGCCGTTCGCCTGTGAATCTTTTTAACCCGATATAATAATATACAGGGTATTTTCAATATTTCACCGACAAATTTAAACAGGTGATTCCTTGACCAAAAATAATGAAAAAAGTTTCAGATAATGTAGGTCCGGAAACGGTTCGTTTCCAAGATACGGGGTCTTAAACTTTTTTTTTCGGTTTTTCTTATTTATTTTATGCGTTCTTAAAGATTATTTATATTTTTATTTTATGTTATTTAAGGTAAACAATAATTCGACGTCACCGAAAGCGTTACAGCCTCAATCGACGACGTTAAACAACAATTCCACGACGCCGCAGGAAGTTGCAGTCAACGACCAGGCGACGGGGGACAATAAAGCCATTTTCAAACGGGTAAGGGTAAGGCTTCAACAATATTTCTAAATGGAACACCCTGTATATTTTGTTTTCATTCAATTGCTTTTTTCACAAGCTTTTCGAAAAATGTATAATTGTTGGTATACAGTGGCCGCCAGAAAGTGCGCAGCATATGGGAAATTTTTTTTCTTTGAATATTCTGCGATAGTAAGGGACTTCTACAAACATTTGGTAACCTGTTTCCACCGCAAAGCATATCGATGTATTAACACTTGCAAAACGTTCCGGCGCATACGTTTTCTCATTGTTTCAAGTATAACTCCGGTAGTATATTTGTTACAAGTATTTCTTTTCTACAGGGTTTGGTCGATTACGAGGGTGGCGATTCAGACGAGGATGAAGAAGCAGACACGGGCGGAGGAGGGGAGAACACAAACAAAAGACCGCGACTTTCGTAGTGCTCCTGTCCAGTTCCTTGGCGGAACAAAAATATAATATGTCAACCAGGGAGGTGAGTAAACCTGAACAATTGGAAGGCGCTGATTAAGGATGTGTATTTTGTATAGTTTATTTACATAATAATATCATCAATTAGAAAAAATAATAGTCACATGTAATAATAAAGGTTGCAAGTATCCAGATTGTCTTATTTATTTGTCGGTTTGGAAGAAGAACTTAATAGTAATGCAGAACGTTTTAATATCATCATTTAATAAAACAATTCACTTTTGGATCGCCCTGTAGACGCGCAACGAGGTTTTATAGGTTTTGACGTCACTATTTCCCAGTCTACAAGCATCCCCCATAACACCAATGAAGTTTTATATTCTGGTGATATACATGGGATATTTAGTAAACGTTCATACTTTACATATATATATATATATATATATATATATATATATATATATATATATATATATATATATATATATATATATATATATATATATATATATATATATATATATATATATATATATATATATATATATATATATATATATATATACATACAAATATTAGTTTTCATTTTTTAATAGTGCGAGTAGTGACAAAATACCGTGGATTATTTTAAATATTGTGTTTAATGGAAGTTTTCTTAGTGTTAATTGTAAGTGAAGCGTTGGTTTCCTGCAATAAATTAATGGATGTACTCTGCTGTCAGTGTTTTTTGGTATATTGGTATATGTTAATCAAACATTTTTAAAAGAAGTGCATTTTAAGAGGATTTTACTGCAAAGGTATCAATATCATTATTTCTTATGCTGACTTGTTACATAGAAAAAATTATTGATAGAACAACTTATTGGGTACCATCTGTTTCTTGCCAGTGGCGGGTACCGCTGGTTAGAGAAAGCTTATTAGCTTATTATTGCGGAGCGCCATAGATGAATATTTTTCTTTAATCTGAATTCATACCAGAATTTAGCGGTTTCAGTATGTGCAGCGAATTTCATAACGCCCTGTATATCCACTGAATATAAATATCCATTGGTTGTTATGAGGGGTAGAATAGAGGTTAGCCCACTATTTCAAAAGAATTTTTGAACTGAAATTATAAAGTCAGGAAGTGTTTTTGATCAAAATAGTATGGAGCAGCAATAGTATAGTTATCCTGCCAACAAACGCCTAGAGAATTTGGTAATTTGAAATGTGAAAATATCTATACAAAAAGTTACCAGCTGATGAAATAAAACGAACTCCCAATTTAACACGTCTTTCTCTTTTTAGGTTAACCAAAAAATCGGAGCAATAGAAAAAGAAAGAAAATTACAGAAAGTTACTTGGTGTTTATAGTTACGAATCAAAGGACAGTATACGATGATGTGGGCATCGTAACAAAAAAAAATATCTAGAGAACATTGTGAATTTTACGTAGGCTAAGTTATATAATATCTAGCGGTAGATAAGAATAGTGTTTAATATAATTTAAAAAAAAATGTGTGAGTAGTATCATCGATGGAGTGCTTAGAAATTGTATAAATTGCATTGCTTCGTACTGTGTACTGGTTCGGTACAAGTTTTTTATTTATAACTTTTTTTTTGCTTAACTAAATGTCAACAATATTTTAGGCGTTTGTTTCGGAAGGATAGTATTTTTCAGCAGCTAACTGATTCATTTTAAAGTTTTTTTCAAAGATAAACTTTTTTATATTTCAGTTTGGGTATTTCACAAATTAAATCACCCTGTATACAGCGTCTTCGAAAATGTAAAAATGAAACTTTTTTACCATTTCACGAAATAAAGTTGCTCTGTGTAAACAGCTCTAATAAAGATTGTGACTTTTCCGGAACTTTCCCGGAATCATTTCCAAGCATATACACTAAAACGGGAAAGTGGCGAAAATACAGTAAAAATAATATTAATATTTGTTTTCATATGTATTTTGATCCGGTAGCATCTGAAATATATTTAAAAAACATAATTTAAATAATTGTAGGTATTTATGCAGGGTTAGGGTGCTTCGTTTTAAACGACTATTTTTTTTTTTTTTGGTCCATTGACGGAATAATGTTATAAACATATAAAAAAAATTCTCACGAAAGGTGAGCTCTTAATTTTAATTTTAAGTACTCGCTGAATGAATTTGAAAATTTCCCATTTAATTAACATGTAATTTTTTTTTCAATTATCTATAGCTTTGCGACATTTCATGACATTTAATTGGCAATAGGTGTAAATTACAGAGGAACCTTTCCTCTTTAAAAGTGCCTGTAGTCAATTTATGTTTTGTAACCGACCTCGCCATTGAAGCCAATTTTTTCTCGAATTTCATGTTTTTTTTTATTTTTCTCGCAAACCACTAACTTTACAACAAAATTGTATGTGAGTTTTTTATAGAGAATTTAATTTCCTACAAAAAAAATATGTAAGCCATATCCGTAGAGCTAGTAGTTTTCGAGATAAATTCACTCAAACATCTCAAAATTTGAAAAATCGCTGTTTTATCCAAGATTTTAGTACTTTTTAATGAAATCATTGCTGAAAAAATACATAATGTATAAGAATGAAATATAAAAATATATATTACACATTGGTAAGTAATCACCAAAATTATTTCGTGTAATATGAAGCCGTTTCTTATTACCGTATTACTGGTAAATATGTTTTTACCAGTATATATTATATATTTCTTCAGCCATAATATTATTAAAAGTATTGAAATCTAGCATACGGTAATAAGAAACGGCTTTATATTACACGAAATATTTTTGGTGATTACTTACCAATGTGTAATATATATTTTTATATTTCATTCTTATACATTATGTATTTTTTCAGCAATGATTTCATTAAAAAGTACTAAAATCTTGGATAAAACAGCGATTTTTCAAATTTTGAGATGTTTAATTGGATTTATCTCGAAAACTACTAGCTCTACGGTTATGGCTTACATAACTTTTTTTGTAGGAAATTAAATTCCCTGTAAAAAACTCCCATACAATTTTGTTGTAAAGTTAGTGGTTTACGAGAAAAGTAAACCATGAAATTCGAGACGAAATTGGCTTCAATGGCGAGGTCGGTTACAAAACATAAATTGGCTACAGGCACTTTTAAAGAGGAAAGATTCCTCTGTAATTTCCACCAATTGCCAATTAAATATCATGAAATGTCGCAAAGCTATAGATAATTGAAAAAAAAATTAAAATTTACGTGTTAATTAAATGGGAAATTTTCAAATTCATTCAGCGAGTACTTAAAATTAAAATTAATAGCTCATCTTTGGTGAGAATTTTTTTTATATGTTTATAACATTATTCCGTCAATCGACCAAAAAAAAAATAGTCTAAAACGAAAAATCCTAATGCAGGGTGAGTTTTTGAAGTGTTTGTAAAGTTTTGTTTTAAAACAAAAATTCTAGCCTCAAACATCAATAACTTTCCTGATTTTTTGGCATTTTCCGGTCACTAGGAAACGTTCCCAGGAACCGGTAATATTTTCCGGGGAACGTTCCCACCTGCACATCACTACATACAGAGCTGCCAAAAAAATGGAAAGTTCCAAAATTATCCTAAGAAAGAAGTACCCTTAATTTTTATTTTATTATTCATTGAAAAATTTGTTTAATTTGCAGAATTGTAATTTTGTATTTGTTTAAAAATGTTCTTGTTAGGAATTTTAATTTTATTTAAGTAACATTTACTTATTACATGTTACTCTAAAAAAACTACTTCTCTCTTGGGATAATCTTGGAATTTTCCATTTTTGGGCTGCTCTGTACATACTCTTTTAAGCTTTGTTAAGGTAACGTTATTTTCTCAGAAAGCTGAACGTTTTTTACAGATTAACTTTTTTTCTAAAAATTAGTGATAAAAAATTTTCCATTTATCGAGAACATTTTTCAACACGCTGTATATTCCCGTTTCCTTTGTCGGAAAGTATTTTGCGTAAAAATCATATTAAGTGAAATAATAGTGAATACCAGTCAGTCAATTTTTAATTGATTTAAGTAAGGAGTAATACTAAATCAAATTGAGTATTGAGACCAAAAATTTTGTTGACATATTTTTATTTTACACTACCATTGTCCTAACGTCAGTAGCTGCCAAATAATACAATTAATGTCAAACGTTAAAACGGTTATTCTTTTTCAAGAATTCCGCCAACATGAAGCGTGTTTTTTATTTAAATTCAGAACAAACTAACTTTATTGTTTTCTTAAAAGGAAACGTATGCAGCGTGCCACCAATTTTTATACAGGGTTGAAATAAATTCTTTTATAGTGTTATAGATTGTAGGGTTCAGCGTTTAGTTTAAGGGGTTATATACAGTTAGAATTTTCAAAAAATCGATTTTTTTTATTTCATTTTCGTAATGTACATATATTCCAGTATGCACACAGAAAATTTCAAGGCAATCCGGCGATTATTTTCGAAGTTACACGCATATTTGTAAAGACGTGTCAGAGCGATTGTACGCTATGTAAAGTGCTTTTGAAACTTTAAACGCGTTTTTCTCAAAACTGTGTTTTTAAAGTTGGCGACGAAGATTTCTCGGAAACGGCTGAACCGATCAGTCTCAAATTTTAACACAAGCTTCTTAAGTATATTTTTTACTAATTAATCGAATGTTTTTTCTCACCGATAAATATTTTTTTTTATATAAACAATTTAAAGCCAAAATTTTGGTCAAAAATCGATTTTTTTTTAGAAGCCGCCATTTTGTCAAAAAATTTTATTTTGCTTATTCCTTCGATTAATTAGAAGATTATACATTACTTTAACAAAATCCGTTTGGTTTTTTCATTTTCAACGATCCAGTCCAGAGATATCGTTGTCAGGAACTCCTGGAGACCAGCTATATCAGCTTTCAAAATTGTTATTTTTACAAATACAAAAATCTTCAAATATAGTTAAAAGTTACCACAATATGTGTGTACAAATTTTCACATTAATAAATTTAAAAGTCTTCTCAGGAAAAATTCTTGAAAAGTCGCTTTTTTTAGGCCTCCTGACTGTATATAACCCCTTAACACGGCTAGGTTTGAAAGAATCCTAATATATTCGAACATATCTATTTGAATACGAAAAATTTAATTGATCTCCTATTTGTTTTGCTCGTCTGTTTAAAGTAAGTTTTAAAACCTATTCTTTGCAATTTTATTTTGGAGAACAAGGTTTTCAAAATAGTTTTAAATTTTAAATTGCATATTGAGATATGCTATGTCCGGTCAAGGGTAGAATCTAAAATTTCTCTTTTTACTAACATTTTCGTAACAATTAGGATTTTTTTAAATATCTAGTCGCAGAACTGAGATGCAGGAATACGCGTATCAACAATATTTGAATCTTATCAGTTATTTTTCATAATTTAATTTGTTCTGCCTGGCGTTTTTAAAAGGGACGCCACTTATAGGAAACTTCATTCCTGTGTCCTTAGAAAATCCTATTAATACCAAAAGTTTGTGCTGGCAAAGGGTCTAGCCGGTTAACTATATGAAAAGTGCCCCAACGTCGTTTCCATGTTCTTACCTCGTAAATTATTGTTCTTTGACAGAAACATTTTTACACCAAATTTCAAATCCCTCCTCTCAGGAATGAGGGAGATATGGGGGTGGCAACCCTTAACTTAAAAATTCATTATCTTTAAAACTATTTGAGATATCTCAATGAAATTTTAACTGTGCATAGTTATTTATAAGGTTTGTATGATATAATTTTTTCAGATTTTTATCTCATTAATAAATGGTAAAAAACAAGATGTTTCATTTTTAGGGGTGGTTTATCATACCTACCCCCGGAGTGACACCGACTAAAAAAAATTAGTATAATCGTATATTCTCTAGTAATAACATAAAAAAATTACACTAAGCTCGAATAGGTGGAACATTATTAAAAAAAATAAAAATCAATGTGTTATTCCTGATTCCTTCATTTGTACGACTATTACATTAATTCGCCAAAATATACGCTTCATTTTATATGTCACATTGATTTTTATTTTTTTTTTAACAACGTTCCACCTATTCGAGCTTTGTGTAATTTTTTTGTTATTACTAGAGAATAGACGATTATACTAATTTTTGTTAGTTGGTGTCACTCCGGGGGTAAGTATGATAAACCACCCCTAAAAATTTAACATCTTGTTTTTTACCATTTACTAATGAGATAAAAATCTGAAAAACTTATATTATACAAACCTTATAAATAACTATGCACAGTTAAAATTTCATTGACATATCTCAAATGGCTTTAAAGATAATGAATTTTTAAGTTAAGGGTTGCCACCCCCATATCTCCCTCATTACTGAGAGGAGGGGTTTGAAATTTGGTGTAAAAATGTTTCTGTCAAAGAACAATAATTTACGAGGTAAGAACATGGAAACGACGTTAGGGCACTTTTCATATAGTTAACCGGCTAGATTCTTTACTCTTAAAAAGTAAAATTTAATATTCTTGAGGCTACAAAAACAAAAAAAGGATTCTAAAAAGTTTTTTTAGATTCTGTGAACTAGAAACATAACTTTTTGATTATTTTAATAAGACTATTTCCTGAATAACAATATACATATTATTAAGACCAAGAGGCGACCGTAAAAATATGCTCATTTCTGAAAGCATAAAACGTACAGCTTGTCAAATATAGCTTTGCCTCTGACAAATTTCATACTTCAGCAGGCGAGGAAGTGAGATAGCATTAGGATAACAGAAATGACAATATTAAGCGCTTTCTGCTTTGGTTTAAAGTACTGGCAGCGACAAAAATAAAATATACAATTCTTTATAATATTCGGTATCATTTAAATAAGATTATCCTGCCTAGTCATTAATTTACCATAAATTAGTTTACGACAGGTAGCAGTCAACAAAAATTTTGTTCCTGGATTCTGCTTGCTTGATTATGATAAAGAATAAAGACAAATTATTTTGTGTTAAAGGGGTTGAATTGTGATTATGAGTGGTATCATAAATACTTTCCGGAAATTTTGATAATTATATTTATATTTCACGAGATTAAAGTATCTTTTAAACCCTCAGGTGATTGTTGACTTGCCTTCGTCTCGAACAAAAAATTTCACCGCTAGGATAGGATTTAGTCCCGTGGAATATGACGTACGCATAATGTTAATTTGCACTAACATTTACTTAAAAAACCAATATTTGTGGCAAAATAACTGGGAACGAGTTCAAATATTGTTGCTGTTTTATGAGAAAACGTTTCTCTTTCATTATTGTCAATGTTGAGGATGGTGGCACTTTGGTCAAATTAAAAAAAAATTATTGGGGATTTGTCTATATGTTAAGTAATTTATGAAATATAAGCAAATGACATGATTTTGAACAAAAATCTAATAAATATTCCTAAATTGAAGAAGTCCGTCTATGTTACTATTGTTTTACATAATATAATTTAATTATTTTTCAGTTGGCAGTTGTATATTGCATTTTTTAACAAAATATTATTTTAGTAATTCCTTTGAATAATATATAGAGGCGACCATAACCAAAAACACCAAAACTGACCTACTATAGATCATATTATCACTATTTTCATGATGTATTGAAGCGAAAAATAAATTGTAAAAAAAGGAAATTCCAAATACGGTGATAAAAACATGTTCAAACTTTGCCACCTTTTTTAAAGGTAAACGTATTGCACTTTAAAAAAATACTTTAACTTATAGATATAATCCTTAGTAGCTCGGTTGCGACTATTTACTTGCCTCCTTTCCAGTAAAAAAATTGCTACGCTGATATTAAAGGCAATAACACAAATTTAAATTTTACGCAACTACTTTTAGTTTGTTATAAAAATATTGTCCCACAAACATGAGCAAGCCTGCTTCAACTTACTTTTTAAGAGCATACATTCAATATTCGGCCCACATTATTACTATATTTTTTAAACAATGATATTTCTAAGTGATTTTCTAAACTTTACACATAAATAAGTTATATAATTCATTGACGAAATTAAATAACACCCTCCGAAATTCGACACGTCTGTCGATTTTTATCGGCACCAGGTTTTAAAGGAAAATCATAATTTTTTTTTTGAATAATTATGATTAAATAATTATAATAAAATACAAATATGAAATAAATTATACTTCTTTTTTATGTCTACATTGTAGAATCATTGGTTTAAAAAAAAAATAATAACTGAGCAACAACTTGTTAAAAAAAATAGTAGCTGATTACTTCTATTAAATACTGAATACAATGGCATCGTTAAAAAATATAGGGAAAAGAGAAAACACTCACCTATATTAAAAAATCATAGAATTTAGAATACTTCTATGAAGTTTTGGGTTAATAGGACGATCTAATATTTTTTCTCCATGCAAAGTTTGAACTTCTGTTTCGCCTCCTTAGGGGTTGAATTTTGAAAAACCCTTCCTTAGTAGATGCCTACTAAGGAATGTAAGAAACCTCTGTGCAAAATTTCAAGTTTCTAGACCCAGCTGTGTGGGCTGTGCGTTGATATATATATATATATATATATATATATATATATATATATATATATATATATATATATATATATATATATATATATGTATGTATGTATATATATTAACATGGCCTGACTGACTGACTGATTCATAATCGCCGAGCCGAAACCGCTGAAGCTATAAATATAAAATTTGGTAAGTAGTTTTAGTTTATAATGTAGGAACTTACGAATAAGGAATTTTTAAAAATTCAACCCCTAAATAAGGGGGTTGAAAGTTTGTATATAGAAAAAATATTAGATGGTCCTATTAACTTGAAACTTCATAGAAGTACTCCAAAAAATAAGTGATTAAATATGTGTTTTACAGCTTTTAATAAATCAACCCCTAAGGGGGCAAAATAGAGGTTGAAAGTTTATAATGGAGTAAAATTGTTATACCGCGGACGAAGTCGCGGGCACAAGCTAGTTTATTATAAAATTTTGCTGGTAAGGAGGCAAATTGTCCGGTCGCAACGGCAGCATTTAACTATTTAGAGTAACATACAAACGTACGCCAGTCACAGGTTTTCTTCTAACGTATTTCTTCTAAACATTAAAAAATCTATGGGTGATGAGTAATCTTTAATTTATTCCTGATTAAGAATTGCAGGTTGCAATAATTATTTAAATGTATAATTTATTTTTGTGTTATTATTTATAGACAGATATGTGGCAGCCCATATTTTTATACAGACATCAATTTAAAAAAAAGGCAACAGAATAATATAAGCATTTTCTATTCTAATCTTCCTTCTCTTGTAATAAATTAATGTTTTTAAAAGATTGTAATATAAAATACATATGTACTCGTTATATTTAGGTAAATAAATATAAGTCAAAAATGGACAAGTTTTATTTAACACTGATCGTACACTTACCTTGTATAACATTTGTTTTAAAACCAGTCGTATTATTATTATTATTATTATTATTATTTATCTCTGTTGCTACTTATGGGATCCATGCAAAGTTCAGATTTTTTAATAGTGAGTCTTCTAGGGATGTTTTAATAAAGAACAAAAATATTTTGTAATTTGCCAAAAAGAGTTAAAATTTTTAATTCACCCACCTGGGAATGCACCTGGCATGCTTAGGTATGCCCTTAGGTATTTATTATTTTTTCTAAACAAATTTGTCGGCAATTCTTAAATTTTAAAAGAAAAAATGTATTAGAGAAAGTTATAGTCATTTGAATTTTTTAAACCTAAAATATACTTTTAAAAAAATTCAAATGACTATCTTTTTACTAACACATTTTTTTCTTTTACAATTTAAGAATTGCCGACAAATTTGTTTAGAAAAAATAATAAATAAAATACCTAGGCGTGTTAATTTTTTTCCCAGGTGGGTCAATTCAAAAATTCAACCGTTTTTCGCTAATTACAAAATAAGTCTTATTAAGACCCCCTCTGTTTCTAAGCTTTTAAACGATACATTGATAATTATAAAAATTTTACATTATAAATAACAAAAACACAATTGTTTAGAAAAGATATTAAAAACAAAGTTGTTTTTAATAAAACAAAGAAAAATCTTTGGAAGGCCCATCAAATCGAAACAAATTCCTGAAACAACTAATAATAGTTCACACATTTATTAAGCATTAATAACATTTATAATAATTAAAATGTACATATAATTTAAAAAAATTTAAAATATTTTCTCAACATTATATATAACTTCACATCTACTAATATAAATAAAAATAGGAATTATTTACCATGTATAAATAGTTAATAATTATATAAATTACAAAGTAATAATTAAAAGGTTTGATTTAAATTAATTTAGTGGGCTAATTAACAAATACAGGGTGTTGGAAAACTCTGAACGCCAAAATTTCATAGCTGATTATTTCCCCAGAAATAAGAAAATATCCCATTAACATAGCTCTGGAAATACTGGGTTTCCGAGGTCCCTAATAACACAGTACGTTCTGTGAACGTACTCTTTAGGTCCGAACGTCCAATACCCACCGAAGACGTTCCAAAGACGTTTCATTTGTAACGTTACAGGTACGTTGTGCTAGAACGTACATAAAACGATTCCCTAGGATACCCCGCGCCCCCTTGGATCCGCTGGACAATTTTGACGGTAGAGTTTACAACATCTAGTATAACGCAAGAACTTTTTAACATGGTGCAGAATTTTGGTTCATAACAACAATAATAATTGTAGTTATAACCTGTGTATCGTGGTTGTAACAACATGTAGACTAAAAACTGCCCGTGTCGAGTATATTTAAACAAACATTAATTAAATCTCTAAAAATTTAATTTCTTATCCCAAAGAGTGAAAACAACAAATAAAATTTAAACAAATTTTGCTACTACTGTAATAACTTTCACTTTCGTTTAGTAAATTATCGAACCCTGTATTTCAAAATTTTAGAAAAGTTCGTTTCAAGCTCTTTCGTTGCCTTTTGACAAAATGGTAAGTACCTACCTCAATAAATGTATATATAAATATTTCAATTAATCCTTTATTATAAAGAAAAGTTTCACTTGTGTATGAAGAAAATATTTCACTTAACTTCGCCGAGATCCGCGAAAACTAGTGCTCCGGTTAGTGCTCTTAAATCGGCCGATCATTTCAAGAAGTTGGAGCATACTGACCGTTTGCATTGATGTTGTCTATGGGAAAGATTCACCCCCATCCGAAAAGACACTTCCCTAATTACCCTATTATGACAGTAAAAGTATGCGCTGTCTTATCTGATTGGTTCAACAAGAAACTGCCTTGTGATGACATGAGTCGCGGGAAAGCAATTTTACTAAATAAGTATAGCAATCTCATAAAATCTGAATTTATCGCTTCTTTATGTAGGCTCACGCCAATAAAAGTCTCTAGATAAAGCAGAAAGATAAAAACATCGTAATAAATAACCGATAATACCTCTCTTTTCCTTCATTTACGTAGAATTTCCTAGAAAGCGCAGGTGGAAACACGATTTATGGGTTGTAAATAGCATGTTGTTACATTAATTCCGCGAAAAAGTTGGAAAAGGGGAAGGATGTATGGGAATTTTCCCTATATAAGCGGGAAGGTTCCGGCCAGAAGATAGTATAGTTAGTTCATACTCGATGATGTAAACTGTTACTCTGTCCGTCGCGGTCCGAATTTCTATCCACGGGAAAGTTCAATAGTCTGGAATCAATAGTACGGGGTTTAGTCGGAAGTTTTGGAGCGCGCCGAATTTTCTTGATAAAAAATTGCGATAAAATAAAAAGTGAACAAGTAAGTGCGTAGAAACCCAAGAGATTGTCTTGGATTATTGAAAAGTTTGTGAAAATTAAGAAATTGTGAAAAGGATTTTTTTTTGGGTGGCTCCCAACCGTAACTTGCTGACTTAAAGTGTAATTGATCCAGAATTTTGCGTTTTTCTCTTGGGGAACGGGGAAACTTAGTAAATAGGTAGAATATTTATTTAATAGTCAAGAATCATAGAGAAGTTGAAGTTAGTGCACAAAACCTTTGCAGTAAGTAACATATTAATAGGTAGCCAATTGCAGTCTTTCCAAGGACGCCACATTTTTTAGCACGTTCGGAATAACAAAAAATACGATCTAAATCACGTTTATCAAACGGACAGAAACTAAACTAAAATATTTCTAAATTATCAAATCAGGTAAAAATACTTTATTTATACCCTTTACTGATTATAATAAAATTATCTTTACCTACTATTTTATTAGGGCCAGCCCTGTTTCCAGTTCTTGCAAATTTACCAGTCTTATTACAGCTGGTGTCGATAATAGTTTATTGCAGGCAATAGATCAACGAAAGAGCTTAAAACCAGCTTTACACATTATATTTAATCTCTAACAAAAAAATACTTACAATCTTCTAAGACCCACAACTTGTTTATATTGGTGTTTTTATGGTAAAAATCACTAACAAAGAGATTGTCCGTAGACTTAAGTCAAAACAACGAATACCTAGCCTATAATATGCTTTCATAAAAATAAACATACCATGTTACTTCTGCCCTTTATCCACAACTTCCGCCTTAAGTCGTTCCGCTAAAGTTTTTCTTATTTGTAACTGACTGGCCTCGATGTTAGATTTTTGGCCAGTTAACACTGCTTCCGCAGCTTTAGCAGACTTAGGACGGTTCTTAGACTTCGGACCAGCTTCAACAGTCAGCTGCTTCTGGCGGGCCTCTTTCTTTAAAGCAACTAATTTGTCTCTCTGTGCTTTTAAATACTCTTGGCGTTTTTTAAGTTCGAGTGCGTCAATCTTTAAAAAAGTACCCAAATAAGTAAGTAGGTACCTAATAAATAAATAATGCTTTTGAGCGTGCTCAGCCAATTAGGAGCAATTTTCTTGAGGCCTCTATCGCATTACCTACTTATTTGCGATGAATAAATAGACTGACAATACAGGATAAGAAAAAATATTCGGTTTTGATTTTTTTTCTCTACTTATTTATTGAAGCTGGAGTAAAACGAAAAATTGATATTTAATGGGACTTTAATGGTGTTTTAATTTTTTAAATTTTATGGTGCGTCTTTGAGAAGCTATCATTAACCTAACTCTTTTAAATACCCTGTAACTTTTATCTAATTTTTTGAAAGCTCATTAGGTCCTGAATACCGCCATTTGTGATAATTAACATTTTATTAAAGAATCTGACAAATTTCCATAAGACACAATGAAGTCGTTTTTTCTTAATTTATTTTTTATCAGGTTATTATATTGCTTTTTAAAACTCACCTCTTTTATCTGACGGATCTCTAACCCAGAAGACTTATTATCTGCCTCGGAATCAGGTTTAGACTCTTTTTTTTTCTCCATGTCCTCGTTTTCAACCTTTTCTACTTCAACAGGCTTTAATTCTTGTGTTTTTGATGACTTTTCTAAAAAGAAAAATACCGGTTACTGAAGTAGTTTATTGTACAAAGAAATAGGATTAAATAACATTCGCGAATTTCATTTTTCTTTTCCGAGAAATATTTTGCTAAGCAAATTTTTTAGCAAATGGCGTTTGTGCAGGTGGAAAAATGGTCGTCTTCAGTGCGGATTTTCATAGTGCTATTGTTTAAACAAAGAACTGTTTAGAAAATGATTTTTTCGCTTTTTTTCGGAGAAATATAAATGCACTTACTTACATTACTTTAATAATACTTATGATTTTTTTTTTCAAAAACACTTCGAACGTACATTTTTTTGAAAGATGCTTTTTTAAAAATATTATTTTTCGAAAATGCATTACAGAATTTCAAAAAATTGTGTTTTCAAGAAAATTGTATTTTTGAAAAGCCTGTTTTCAAAAAAACATTTTGGAAATATCGCTTTCCGAAAATTTTGCGTAGAATCAAACATAACATACCCATTGTTTCTTTTAACTGTTGTTCCAGAATAGGTTTTTGCTCAATTAAATTTTTAATCTCAGTAGCTGAAGTACTAGGTTCATCTTCAGGAAATTTTCTGAAAATAATACACTTTAAAAATGATAGCTTACACGCAACTACAAAAAATATTTTTTCTACGAGCATGCGGAAAGTAACTACTTTCCGCACTCTGTCCAATTTAACATATTTAGTAAAATATTGGTGGGAAATATCAAAAAAATAACCATCCAAAGATTTTTAATCCACCGAATAATTCCAGGGCCTTTTTACTTCTATCGTTGATATGCAATTAACTTTGTGATATATATTTACCTATTTGTTTGATTGTCAGTATAGACGTCAAAGTGAAAATACAAAGGATATTCGACTTTTATCCAATTTTTGAGTAGAAAATGGAGATCGAGGAAGAAATTGGATTGGAATATGATTGATGGTGTAATGGCACGGCCTTTAGGCATTTATTTAAAGGGGATAGCGCATATTGAACAAAGAATGGAAAGTAAAATTTTAAAATATTTAAATAACTAAGTGGCCAAATTGTTGATTTTAAGAAGTGCTTTAATTAATATATCAAATAATTATTCAAATTAACTTACTTAGAGAGAATAACAAACACCTTAACTCCAAAATTAATTGAGATCACTGACTTTAATCCATTTAATTTCACCAAGAAGTATAAAAACTTTTCTAATTGACCGTACATTCTAAAAGACCGAATAAAACCTATCCCTCTGTACTGCTCTTCTAAATGGTGAAATTTTCCCCCTCTTAATAAAAAAAAACCTTTTTAATTACCCTAGCAAGACAAAGAAATCTGTGCTTTGTCTTTTCTGATTGGCCTACGGAAGATCCGCCCCGTGACGAACTTACAGAAATACTGTCACAGCTGCAGTGTATCTCTATTATGGCCTAGATAACTTTATAGCTTTGTTGTGAACATGTTAGGAACACCTGCAACCCATAAATGTCAGAGAAGGGAGGAAAAACAGCCCCCTTTGTAATAAAAAAGTAATAAAAGCTTGATGAGTCACGCAATTTCCTTTGTTTGGTTGCAAAACAAGGCTACTCAGGCGTCAACCTTTCCGAGGAAGCAGGTCGTAAAACAGGTTGGTTTGGCCTCGATTCCGTGAAAGGGATCGTAAACGGGGAAAGATTTATGGGAAAATTGGCTATTTAAGCGGGAAGACGCCTGCTTGGGAAGTTAGTAGGTACAGTTGAAGCTTACCTAAAGTAAGGGTAATCGCTGCCGGTTTTTATAGCGAAAATTCTGTTCTCGGGAAAGTCTGGATACAATAAAATACGGTGTTAGTCGAAATTTTAAAGAAGAAGAAGTAATTCTAGTATATACTTTCCGACATTTCAAAAAATTGCAAACCATCCACGTTATGGTCAAGGTACTCAATGTTAAAAATTTTTGTTAAAATTAAAACATAATTGACACAAGCAATAAATAAAATATTAAAAAAAAAACTAGATAATTTTCCTCCCTCGTAGAAAAAAACATTGTACCCAACACGTGCGCAAAGTGTCTTTTCCGCACTCGACTGCTGACCGAACTCCGCTTCGCGTCGTTTGGTCAACTGCAGTCGCGTGCGGAAAAATATCACTTTCCGAACTTGTTAGGTAAGTAGCTATTTTCTAATAATATGACAGGAAAAATGTCACCTTTTAAAGCTACTTAGTTAAAGATACGAAACGTTTGATTTTTCGTAACTAGATAGAGGAAATGGAAATATTTCGCTACTAGTACGATATTAAATAGTTATTTACAATGTACATTGCTGGTAAGACAAGAGCATCATTACAATCATGGTGTTATACAAATTTTACTATATTTTTTACTTAGCAACTTCCTCAAGCACTTCCTTTTCCAGTTTAGATTCCTTTTCAATAGTAACTGGGACATTTCGAACTTTAGTTTGTTGACTTTCCACTTCTCCGTTGTTTTGAGTAGGAATAAATAATTGAGGAGTTATTCCATACTTTTTTTCAATTAGTTCCAACGCTTGTATTTGCAACTCTACATTTCGGTGGGTCATCATCCTCACGAACATGTCATAATCATTTGCTGCCCAAATTTGTTCAAAAATATTCTAAAAATTAATTTTTTTCATTACTACATACATATACATACTTCTGATCCTTCTGTATTCTCACAGAGTCGGCCTTTCCATTCAGAATCTTTATTTAAATAAGTAAAATAAATAAGTCCGCTCCTTGATAAAGCTACCTTAGTATTCTCAATATATTCTTACTCACGTTATCAAAAGGGATTTGATATTTCTTTCCTTCAGCGCAAGCATCCTGAAATTGCTTTGGTGTAATGCCAATATCTTCCATAAAATTTCCAAGCATAAAATCTACCTAGAAAAAAAATACGAATGATCATTTGATCATCCCATGCATGATTTGCGTTGTTGCATGCATCATTCAGCGTATCATCACACCACACGTTCAGAATAACACAGGATAACAGAATAACACAATATCACACAATATTTTCATGTGCTTATCAAAACACTGCTAATAACGTGTAGGCAAGGAACTTGGCATAATTTTTACATTTCAGTTCTTTTTTCAGATAACAAAACACACAGTACTGACGAGAACTTGGACTGTTTTTATATGTAGGTTTTTGGTGGGATTTCATAACTTTTTGTTCAGATACCAAATGATATTTAATTATTATTAGTATATGTCATTGTGTATACTCCAAACAAAAATTTTTAATAATGGTTTTTTGTCGATAAGGTTACATAAATTTCTGGTATCTCTGTTTGTTGCGATTATCATAAAAGAAGAGTTATTTGAAAGTAAATCAGCAATTAAAAAAAAATAATGCAGTTTCCGCCCGGGATCGAACCGGGGACCTTCCAGGCGGATGTGATAACCACCACTACACTACGTACACACCTAACTTTCTAAAGCGGAAGCCGTAACCTATTTCGTGTCAGAATCCGTCATGTTCTTGCAAAATTTGGCCCTTTTGTCCTCGTCTACACCCCCTCCGCGGACATACTGTATATGATCGATGATTTCTGAATATTTTGAATAAGGAAAATTACTGAACCTTTATGTGCCTTAAAAAGACATGGGTGTTGTGTTTTAGATATCCCACCTCGAATGCGTCGCCTTACATACACCGTAGAATGTTATCTAAATATAAAATTAATAAAAAAAGATAAAGTTTATTATTTTTGGATGCAAAGACGCAGGAGAAGCGAGTTAAAATTAAAATTACCAGATTTTTAAATTCTTCAAATATTTTCCTGTACTCATCATTTTCCGTAACACTGGGTTCAAATACTAAAACAAAAATTTGAATCAAGTAGGCAATAAGTTCTTTTTTTCAAAAATTAAAGCATTCAATCAAAGAAAATAAATATTCGATTTCTTTTTTTTTCTTACTTAGCGACTTTTCCTCTATAAAACTTTGCAGAGGTGCGTTCCAAATCGAACCATTCAAAAACGCTACTAGGGAATCAAAAACCCAGGAATTGTCTTCTTCAGACATTGTGGAATTTTAAAAAAGTACACCCAACAGCTATTTACTTTATTTAAAAAAATGTGTAAGTGAGTTTGGAGTGTTTGTATAATACAGCATGCAAAGGTCGCGGTCGTCATGGAAAACGTAAGTGGAAAAGTGAAAAGTTTTGTGAAAACTATATGAAAGTATTATTTGGTCAACCCTCGTAAAACATTTTTTTCTTCGACAAAATCTGAATTTAAGAAATTAGGATCTCGACAAAAATTATCTTATGAAGAACGGGAAATACCGTGGCCGCAACGTTGCAAACAGCCAAACAGCTGCGATAAGTGCATCCTCAATTTTGAATAGGTGATACCCCCATATAATTGTTCTTTATCTATTTTAATTCTGTAAAGAAGGATGGTTATAGTATTTTTATTTTCTTAAACAGCTGTCAGCGCTGTCGCTGTCAGTGTCAGTTTCTCAGGTTGATGGTGAAGTGAAAGGTATAAGTATTTTTAATTAAAAATTTTGGTCATTTTCTCATTTTGGTACTTCTCTCACTTGATTACGTGTTGTTTTTATTTGATAGGCTCCTGTGGAGTCCAGAAGTAACGGAACCTCGTTCAACTGATTTCTTTTCCAACTTGGCAGCGAAGAAAGGTTAAGTTTTGTGTTTTATATGTGCGGCTTTAATACAGGGTTATTTTTTTTATTTTAGGGTCGAAATGGGTGTCGGCGGAATATCTAAATTTATTCTTCGAAGATTATTGGAACTTTTTGTGATTGGAGTAGTGCTTGTTTTTATTCCAGAATTACCTCCCCGTGCGAATTTCTCTACACCATTAACGTATGTAAAAATATATTAATTTAATTTGTTTTTTAAAGGTAAAAATGAGTTAAAAAACTTTCTTCAGATTACACTTAAGAGTTCTTGAATGTCGAAATTACCGACGCTAATTATCTATTTAATTTGCACACTTAAAATTCCAAGAATTTTTCATAAAGAGAACTTCAAATAGATACAATTTCTCTTGGGCACCCTTCACACTTCCCAAGTTTTTATCACGGCAATTTTAATTCCAACAGTTTTTTATTATTACCAGTTACAAATATTACAATGATTAATGGCACTACAAGTAAAGCACATTGACTGATTGGTCCTAATACAAAATTACAGATTGCAGTTGCAATTAAAAGTGCCAGCATTTTTTTATTAGGGCTTATCGAGTGTGAAGTCGCTTTTTTTTGTAGTAAAGCCATGGTTTTTGGGTTTGAGGGAATATAGCAAGTAATGTATTGAGATTAGTTTTGATTTTATGGATATTTTAATATAAATTTTATGTGGGTTAATATCCTATGAAGTACCCATACTATTATAAGAAGTGTAGGTAGGTGTAAAGAACAATAAGTAATAAACTTGAGCTACTGGAATGTATTTTATTAAGTTCTTAACAAAAGTGAGCCCAAAATGATAATAGTGGTGCATAGGGTTTTACACACCTAACACTATCAGTGGGTTGCACAAAACTTTTAAGTAGTAAGTTTAATTGCCATTTAGAGGCAGCTTTGGCAATGATGTTATAAGTGCTGCCACATTACAAGTGTCTAGTTAGTTTGATTCGTTATTCGATTAATAAATTAAATTGTCAAGAGTAATTTGGATTTAATTATTTGTCCCAACAAATAATTTTTCCTAATGAGATTGGCAGCAATAAAAACTTGAAAACAGGGAAGAAAGTTATCTAGCAGGGTAAATTCCATTATATTATTTTATCACTAGTCAGCCACTCATAAGTAGGTATATTATTCCTGCTTTGTTTTTGCAGTTTATTCCAGTTACTGGTTAACGATATTTTTATTGACAGATCATTAACTTTAACCGCGTACCCTGATATAAGTTACACTTTGATCCCAGATAATTCAGTAGGTACTTTAAAATGAGTTTTATTTCTAACACTAATTTTTTTTAATTGAACAATTTTAAATTTTTTAGCTTGATATTTCTTATAAGCGGAGATAGCTTTATTTTTCAACTAAAAATTGATGAAACCTTGGATAACCGAACCCCTATCCAGGGTTCAATTATTGAAGGATTAAAATTTGTATCTCTTTCTAAGTGATTTAAAATATTAGAGAATAAGGAGCGCGGCCTGTGAAATTTTAAAGTTTTATTTCTCTGTTGCTACTTATGGGACCCATGCCAAGTTCAGGTTTTTTAATAGTAGGCCTACTAGAAATGTTGTGATAAATTTTTTAATTGACCCACCTGGGTAAAAGATTATGTATTTTATTTATTATTTTTTCTAAACAAATTTTACATCATTTGGTCGACAATTCTTAAATTTTAAGAGAAAAAATGTGTTAGTAGAAAGTTATAGTCATTTGAATTTTTTTTAACCTAAAATTTAATTTAAAAAAAATTCAAATGACTATGACTTTCTACTAACACATTTTTTCTCTTAAAATTTAAGAATTGTGGACAAAATGATGTAAAATGTGTTTAGAAAAAATAATAAATAAAATACCTAAGCGTGTTAATTTTTTTCCCATATGGGTCAATTCAAAAATTCAACTTTTTTTCGCAAATTACAAAATATTTTTTTACCAAAACATTCCTAGTAGGCTCACTATTAAAAAACCTGAACTTGGCATGGATTCCATAAGTTGCAACAGAGGTATACAACTGTAAAATTTCACGGGCCGCGCCTGGAGATTCACGGCTAATTATTTTAGGGATAAAACCTTGTATACTATATGATCAGTTTAAAGAGTCGTAGTTGTTAAAATACAGGGCGATAATTAATTGTTTTTGAGGTAATTGGTATAAATTCGTTATGTTAACAAAAAAATACAATCCCAGAATGATATTTTTTTCCAAATGATGTATGCTGTGATTTCACTTATGTAAATTAAACTTAATTAATACTTTATTAGGTATATTACATATATACTTTATGTAAAATCTTTTTGTCTCTTACAATTTTTGATATCTTGCACCACCTTTTATATCTCTATATGTATGTATATAAAAGCAGTGGCGGCTAGTGAAATTTCAAAGTTGTATATCTCTGTTCCTACTTACTACAGGACCCGTACTAAATTAAGGGGTTTTGATAGTGAGCCCCCTGGGAATGTTTTGGTAAAGAAAAAAAAACATTTTGTAATTTGCGAAAAAAAGTTGAATTTTGGGTGTGCCGGTGAACACGTCAAGGTATTTTATTTATTGTTTTTTCTAAACAAATTTTACATCATTTTGTTGACAGTTTTTAAATTTTGAGAGAAAAAATGTGTTAGTAGAAAGTTATAGTCATTTGAATTTTCTTTAAAATTATATTTTAGGCTTAAAAAAATTCAAATGACTATAACTTTCTACTAACACATTTTTTTCTCTCAAAATTTAAAAACTGTCGACAAAATGATGTAAAATTTGTTTAGAAAAAATAATAAATAAAATACCTAGACGTCTTCATTTTTTTCCTAGGAGGGGCACACCAACAATTAAACTTTTTTTCGCAAATTACAAAATGTTTTTTTCCTTTACCAAAACATTCCCAGTGGGCTCACCATTAAAACCCCTAAATTTGGTACGGGTCCTGTAAGTAGGAACAGAGATATACAACTTCAAAATTTCACCAGCCGCCACTGTATCAAAGAAGAAACTGACTGATTGATTGATGTATCAACGCACAGCCCACACTGCTGGGTCTAGAAACTTGAAATTTTGCACAGAGGTTTCTTATATAGCGTAAGCATGCACTAAGAAAAGTGTGTGAAAATGTTGGTTGGTTCCAGTTTCTGATTTTAAGAATGCGTCTAGAGGCACGGTTTTTTGCTTAAGTTTTGTTTTCTTGTTTTGTACCTTTTTGTGTTATTTTTGGGTTTCACAGCTATTTAAAATATTTTAAAGACTATAAAATTATCTCAAATCATTTAAGGGTAGATTTTTTTTACCTGCGGTAATAGTGGCGCGAATATAATGTGACTTTTTTCTACCTGAATTGTCACTGGCACAAAAGGTAAGTTTTCAGCGGAAAAACAACGCAGCCCGTTTTGTATAGTTTCCAATAAAATTTCCTTTAAGCTGGTTATTTTAAACTTTGTTGTGTAATGATTTATCTTAGTTGGCAGTATGGAAAGGTCAGGAGTGTTCATGCTATTAGGTTTGGGTGATAAGAATGATAAAAATTGATACAGAGTATTTTGAAAATGAGTATATTTAGTTGTATCAGATCAAAAAAGAGTCAATAAGGTTACTAGAAATTATCACTAGACCAAATAACTTAAACTTGATTGGCGTAGGGTTACCAAACGTCTGGATATTAAAAATATCAAAACAAACATATGGTTCAAGAAAAATAACAAACTATATATATATATATATATATATATATATATATATATATATATATATATATATATATATATATATATATATATATATATATATATATATATATACATATTAATTGGCAACGTAGGCGCAAGTAGTGTTGTAAATATCCGTATTCATTAGATATCCGAATCATACGGAATTGGAATCAGCTAATATACGTATGCATGCAACAGACTAAAACATTTTCTTTCTATCCGGATACACGGCTAGGTAGGTCGATGCGGTATCGGGTATCATACCATTCGAAGTCGAAGTTTAGGGATAAGAAGGCACCGCGTCGCGCCGTTCTCGTTTGAATTCGGTTCGGGTGAGGCGGGACTAGTTTAACCAATGGGTCTCATCTCATATGATACCCGTTACCCCGATAACTATGCCATCTTTTTTTAGGAAATGTCATTAGAAAGAGAAAGCACAATATCAAATATGCCAAATCGCAGACCGTGTTGTTCGCTTACACTCGATTCCGATTCCGTTTTCTCTTTGCACTTTGCATTAGTAACCACCCGATGCGAATTTATTTTGATTCCGAATCCGTATTCAAGTTCTCGGCCGGTTCCGGATAATCCGGATTCTTTTAATATTCGGATCCAACGGATTTTTGGATACGTATCCTTACATCACTAGCGCAAGCATGGCAACCGATTTGGTAAAACAGTATAATCAAGTTTTTTAAGTTGAAATATCTCGAAAACGGCTAAACCAAATATCTAACATATATATTTTTGAAATCAGGTCAAAGGTGTATTAAATTTTTCTGAAATATACCGGGTGTTTTATTTAAAATTAACCAAGTTTGTATTTTTAACTAAATTTGCGATGTTCATTTGTTTTATTGCGTAATTGTTTGTAGCGTTTAGGACAAGGCCTGCAACTTTTGTAATTACATTTTTTTTCTATCTCTTATAATAAACTCGGTAGAAGCTAGCTAAATGTACGGAATGACCCTGTACACCTGTGGACAAAAAAATCATATATCTATTTCACAGTTTGAGTGTCAGCTTTCTAATGATGTTCAATTATAAGTGGTAAATTATATGAACTTGCACTCCTAATTATTATTCAGTTTTTAAAATATACATAAAAAAACATTTGTTTGGGTAAGTATGTATTTCCTTGGTATTTGAATGTATTCATTATAATTTATTACCATTTTTAGTCGACCTATGCGGCCTATGTGCAATATATAATTTAAACATGTTTGCTATATTGTGTTCTTTTTTCACAATACTTATGGTGGTGGTCTTGCGAAAAGAGACAGTCTATATTTTACTACTGAACAAGATTTGCGGCCAAAAAAATTGTTATTAAAGGTTTATAAACAAAGAGTAATATAAATTAATATTAACAAACTTACTAATAATTGTTAAGACATTAAATGCTTGACTTAAATGTAGGTACCAAATTATGTCCACTAGATTTAGGCTATGTATTAGCAGTATCTCAACACCTCAGACAAGGGAAGTAACAGATGAAACGATCATAAATCATTCTGACACCACTCTCCAATATCTAAGATAAGAAAATTACGCTAGTGAGAGAAAAATAGTGATATGGTGGGGGTAAAAAGTATAGTATCAGCGTTCACATTCATCGCATTTCGGGCCGTCTACATTCCACCAAGCAAACCTCTAAAAAGACAGTTCCGGATGAAAATAATCAATTTTTCCACGTTTTTGGATAAAGCTCTGTCAGGAAAAACCGAAAATAACGTAAAATATCTCTACACACGTATATTCCGACCTGCCTGGAACATACACACACAATTACGCCTCTCAGATTTATCAATGAACCAGACGACGCCATCTAAAGCGATGTTGCCACTCTCACTCTAAATTTCGTCACCATTGGGAATAAATTACTAAAGCTTTATTATGGCGAAATTGATTGCTTGAAAAATGGTATCTGTACTTTATTCTAAATCAACGGATCTGAACAATTAATTTTTTTGGGATTATATTGCTTCATATTATTCGTTGCATGTTAACCTTTAGAACCTTTATAACAAATGAAGCTTTATTTTTTCATTTTGTTCAGTAACAAAATAAAAATAAGCTTTTTTACAATATCATCCCGTCCTTAAGCTTATTAATAACGATAATGATAACAAACTATATGATGCAACCCAACAAAAAAGTTGTATAATTAAATTGTAATAATAGAATCTAAAGTAATAGTAATAAAAATTATTAGTCCTTGTCTAACATTCCATTAGTTATGCTTTGTACAGGGTGTACATTAATTTATAAATACTCTGGGAGATTTCTTACAAAAATAAGAATAAAAAAATGTTACATTAATGAGGGTGCACAAATCCTTCGTTTTCGTGTAAGAAATATCTTTTTTTGTATAATTTAAAGTTTCATTGGTGTTATTAAAGCAATAAAGGTCGTATTCATAGTCGTTCCTTAAGTATTCCTTAGACCTTGAGGTATGAGTTAAGCAAGGTGTCACCCATAGGGGCGTATTCATCGGGTGGCGGAGATATGGGAATCATCCATAGACAAAATATTTTCTCTATGGAATCATCACTATTTATTTTGAACAGCTCCACTGTTTTTTAATTCAGGAGTCGCAATTTATTTACAATAAAAACTTATTTCTAATTTTGCAAAATATGTTTGTGTTTTATGCTTTAGAACTTTTTCGACTTTTACTTTCGGCTCACGATTTTTTACTTAAGGTTTGTTCTTTTGTGTTGCACGAAACTGCACTAATCTGCACTGATTTTTTGCTTATGGGTATCTTCCATGAGTAAAAAAAAGTGCAGTTTGGTGCAGCACAAGAGAACAAACCTTTAATCACGTATTTTCCTAAATACCATTCGCAAAACAAAGTTTTAGTCGACATTTTTATATTTATCGAAAAAATGTTGAGAAACATTATCAGTGTTCAACACCAAATACCTTGACCTTAGCTTGTTTTTAAGAAATTGACATTAAAGGACTATTATTAAATACGAAATATATATTACAGGGTTGCGCCATCAAAACCGTTGACTGGCAAATTAGCTTTGAATGATCGTTTGAACGATGTCGAAATTTGGCACAAAGGCGATTTCAGAGGCCCTGAAGCTTTTTTGGATTTAAATGGAGAATTATATACTAGTTTGCACTCTGGTGATATTGTAAAATTAACAGGTAATCTTTTGGATTTTTTGAGGCCTGCTTTTGTAGGTAGTACGAATATTGTATTTAAGTACATTGCTTATAGATTAAGAGCCAGCTATCGCCAGACATACTTTGTAGTATCAACCCTAAGATTTTTTCTGTAGGTGTACACTATAGTAGGTAAGAACGTTTGGATGCTTTGCAACTTGAGTCAAGGGGACTTTGGCAGGTCCGGGTTCGCGCATGACGTCACGCTGTGAGTTATTTTTGAAATTTATAACGCGCAATATAGAGTTTACGTTAGTTATAGGCGATTTTATATAAATTCTATTGGCAATATACTTGGCCTCCTGAATACAAGTTTTAAACTATATGATTTAAAATAATCATGTAAATAAAGGGATAAATTAATTTAAAATAAAAGGTATTGGTAAATTGCCTGCCTGCCAATTGCGTTCTATGTATTTATTTACGTGAAAAGAAAAGGTAAATAATTTTATAAAATAAAACTATGCCTAATAAAATTAAGATAATAATTTGTATTTAAAGGTATATTCTTATTACAATACGTACCTACAGAGTCTTCCGAAAATATATAAATAAGAATTTTGTTTGTTCCTATAATTTGTCAAATATTTTTTTGCGGTGAATAACATCTGTATGTTTGCGACGGAAACATGTCTTTTAGTATGTTTTTTTTTGGGTTTTTTACACTTTAAATAGTAAATTATTAAAAATTATTGTATGTTTGTGTTCTTTGATTTTTCAAATTTGAAAAATCTTAAAATGCCAAAAATTATTCTAAACAAGACAAAAATATCTAAATTTATGAAATTAGGTAAAAAATAAATTATTTTTTAAGAAAGTAGCATTGTCTCTTTGTCGTATTTTCTCGATTAAAGCCTGGTGATTCGTACCGTGGAGATTTTTAGCAATTGTTTGTCACAGTAAACTTTTATATTGAAGAGAGTTTGTAAAAACATTAAACACATTTGACATTCATGACATGATACAATCCTTGCTTTAAATTATCTTCATAATCACTTTCGTTAAAATGTCTAGAACAGATTCTAGCATTTTTCACATTAAACTTATCTTCCCGTTTGCACAAACGCTTCCAAAAACTTTGTGTTTCTTTGTCTTTGGGGAAGCTAAAAACTTTAATATCGGGCATAAGGCCCTTGCATTGACTGTCCATATCACAGCCATACACAACACACCTCATTTTCACTTTTACTCTTAAAAGTGATATAAAGATCAAAAAATAACTTTAAAACACAACGCGATCTTAACAAAGACGTGTCTCGTTTACAAAATATGGCGGAATTACTCACAGCGTGTCATATCTTCTTGTATTTGTATCATGAGTTCAAGATTCAAGTTAGCGCGCTCTAAATACCTATAGCGTTTGAATTAATGCTCCGATTTTAATGAAACATTCTTAAGATGATGTATTTCAAGATCACGCAATAAAAAAAATTGTTTTTTTTTACCAACTCAACTAGATTTAACCCCTCAAAAATAACTTGAGGCTGTTAATCCTTTAATTTCTGTAGATGAAGGTAAAAAAAAAATTGTTAGGTTGTGACTTAATTTCATTTCACATATCTTGGTATCCAAACCACAGATTAGAGGAGTAATCTCCATAGATTACAGAAGTAATCTGTGTCCAAACTGTAATTTGATCATTATATTTTTTTTGTATTTTTTAAGCAAGGGAATGGGATGACCCGTTTTTAAGGCAATCACCCATATTGTAATTTGGATAAAATAAGTACCTATTGTTTTAAGAAATGCAGAAAATTTCGTATTACAAGCAGTGGAAGTATTCAGTTTACAACTTAAATTTTTGCTTGGTGTGGCTTGTCCCAAGTACTGAAAGGAAACCGACTAATTAACTTTACGACAGTAGAAAATATCCGTTAGGTAAATTGAATTTGTTGCTGCGCCATCTTCGCAACTGTTTCAAATCAATATAAATCGAAAAAAGCGGTCGTTTTATGTCAAGAATATATGTACATACAAGAAGTATTAATATTTTTTGTACCGGTTTGTTAGAACGCTGATTTGTTGTAAAAAATGTTGGTTATTTTCAAGTTGTATTTTTATCATTGAGGAACCTACTTTGATTGTGGGTTATTTGGTGATATTTGGGTTAAAACTTGGATGAATTAGAAAGGATTCGGTGTTCCGTATACTGTGAGCGTATCGAACGTGTAGCCTGTTTATTTGTTGTTTGTTATGAAAACATCTTACCCTAGAGGCCCAGTTTACGAACTTTAGGAAATACGTAATTGAATCAAGAATGGTAGTAGAAAGAGATAAAATAGCATTGGAGTGTTGGAGCTCAGAAGTGTTGCTGTCTCTGTTGGTTGCTTAGGAAATACGTCTGAACACTCTGTTACACGTATGTCTTTGTCTAATGAACTAGAAAAGAAAAAGTGCGACTTATAGATTTATAAATGACTCGGAGCGACTTTAAATAAGCCTTTAGAAATAATGTATTTAAGCGCTTTCTAACCTAAATTTATTATTATTTAGCAGAAAATAAAATATTTTAGGGCTTTTATTACTTTTAGTAAATCTTGTGTTGCTTCTAACGTATTTTTCGTACAAAAATATAAGGTAAAATAAGATGTGGCCAGTGTTTACAAATTGTGTTTACAGTGTCGCTTAGAATGGTTTGTTTTGGCTTCAAAGAATGTTAAATCATCCCGTATCCATTCGTAATTCATCCAAGGGTTAAAACGACTTTTAAATCGTTTAGTCTCTGTTCTGCTACAGATGCATGCATTCCAAGTTAATTTTATTGTCATTTCTGCATAAAACCAATCTATTTTACTCGCCACAACCCGCTACACCTTTCCTGCTCGCTGATATTTATGATTTTTTTAATGTTTGAACAATTTACTCGTCAGTCCTTGCCTTAAAGGACATTTTTGTTGCATATATTTTTTAATATGTCCATTTAACACAAAAAATGTCAGTTTCGTGGCTATCAGTTTTTTCGCGTCAAATAATTGTAGTCACAAAACTGACGATTTGTACACGATTTATAAAAGAAGTCAATGTTGACAGCTATTCGTGATGACAATTTGGTGACAAATCTATAATCCCAAAAACAAATTTTTGGTAATTAAAATCAGAATAAGCAGGTGATCGATTCGATGGATCGAAATTTACATACGATAAACGTTTGCAGGTGAACATGTCACACCTGTTGTTAAATTTGGCAAACCATGCAAACAAATACACGAGGAAAGAATATGTGGAAGGCCATTGGGAATGGCGTTTGATAAAAGTGGACACTTGGTGTCTGCCGATTGCTATTACGGACTCTTTAGGGTTAATGTAATAACAGGTATAGTAATTTTTATAATGTTTATTGTTATCGATTCCTTTACATTTATAAAACATTACAGAACTAAAAGTTAAAAAAAGGAATAATACATCTACGCTTTCCAATAAGTTGGTATTGAGATTTTTACTGTAATTTTTAGAATATTAGTTATTATTATCAGTTATTTATGATTAGAAAACGTAATTCCAGTTATCTTCATTAATAAGGATAATACAATCTTTACATACACTTCACGACACTTGGGAAGTACTAAATTTCAGAAAAAGTAAAAAAATATAACATTTCATATTACAATGACGCTTTTTTACAACCTGTATAAAATATCCGTACATGCTCAAGTAAGAGCATCTGTCCCCTCCAAATATTAAAACAGAAAACTTGTCTCCAATGAAAATACCATCAAAATTAAGAAATAATGTGATTTGCAGATTTGGTGACCTAATAAAAATTTTGGAAAAAATGCACCGTTTTGTTTACCATGCTGCATATAAAAAATACAGCCATTATAAACACCAAGTTGGTAACTCTATAGAACATGAAATGGACCCCAACATGCTGAAAATCACATTTAATTTTTTATTCAAAATTAGACCAAAAATTTTAACTCATATATGTTTTTAATGAAGACCTATTAACAATGACAAGACAAAAGTTAATTACCTTGTAAATATTTGTATGGCATGACTAGACAAATATACTTATATACAGGATGTTTGAAAACACATCATTTCCATTTATTAATCATTTTAATAGTAATAAAGTGGTTACTCAATTTTTGTACATTTAATGTTCATATCTTATTAGGTGACAAAGAACAGCTTGTAAGCCCCGAAACTGAAATTGAGGGCAAGCTACCCAAAATATTCAACGGCGTCGCTATAGCCAGTAATGGAGACATATACTGGACCGATTCATCTACAGATTTTTTGTTGGAAGATGGAGTGTTTGTTTTCCTTGCTGATCCTTCTGGAAGGTAAGCGTTTGATACTAGATGCCATAGTTCTTATTATTTTAGTTTTTTACATTGCTAGCGGATCATTTAGTGTCATAAAAGATTGAGTATTCAGGTTTGTTCCAGGGTTGCCACTCACCTGGAAAACCTTGACAACCGGGAAAAATCATAGAATTGCGTTCCCTCTAGAAAAATCCCGCAAAACTGTATTTATTTAATATGTATTTAATGTGGTTTAAAATATTTTTGAATTCGTAATTTTTAGAGTTCTGCGTATTCTTTATTATCTAAAGTAAAAATAATTGTTCTGAACCTGAACTGTTGATTGATACTTGTTTATGTTGAAAGAATTTAATAATCGTTATTTAAAGTGGTTTTAGTATTAAATAATAATTATTTTATATGTTTATTGCATGCGATAACGCGAATAAATATAGTATGTGCCTATCAGTAGAACCATAAGCTGTAAATTATTTTAAACGTATTTGATTAAAACTGTGACAAAAATAAAAATATGTACAGGGTGATAAGTAACGTTCTACATTTATTTTATTTATAAGCAGGAATAAAAAGAGAACTAGTTTCAGAATATTTATGGTGTGTACCTATACTTTCCTCTCGTCAAGAAATGAAAATCACCTCTCGAAATTTCTTCAAATTTTGGAGTTCATTAGATTACGAAAAAATACGGTTTTCCTTTTCCGTTGTTCCTTCGGTCTGTCTGTCTGTGGGTCAGTCTTTGGGCGCGAAAACTCTGTTTGACAGAAAAAAAGATATTTTGCATATAATATGAACCTAGC